>JASAOE010000159.1:0-50000 GCA_029964075.1 Patiria pectinifera
TGAACAAACCTGGACTGAACGAGAGGCACAGCATTTGGCTTCCTGCTCTGGATCTCTCCTGAAATCGGGTTGGTCGGTGACTGAAAATATCAGACAAAAAATTCATTACTTTAGAAATTAATTGTGCAATTGGATATTAATTTTCACAAAGAGACAAACAGAATACTTGCAAGTGGATGCAATTTTGTGTATTTATGAGGCCTTTGAATTACATGAGATAATTTTAGAAATGAACAAGGAATGTATTTATCAACCACAAAAGTCTTAAAGTTACGGACTTACTTGAAGACTTGAGTGTTTGCATTCCACGTCCAAATACACACAGTTCCATCAGAGCCAGTTGTTGCCATGTATCGATTGTGACCACGGTTGTACGGTGAAAACTGCATCAAATTTGAAAAAAAAATGGGCAAATGATAAATAGGCTTGGGAATAATATAACTTTTTAAACATTTAAATCAACAATCAGCACTGTGGAAAAAAAAGTATTTTAAAGTTTGGATTCGAACCGCTGGCATTCAGTTAAAGTCCAGTAACTCAACTATCATAAAATATATAAAACTAAAAACTGATTTACCTCTAATGAAGTGATCATAGCCGTGTGTCCAGTCAATACAGCCACCGGTGCTAATGACTGCATGTTCCACACTCGAATCACCTTATCAATGCTTGCTGCTGCAATCAAGGTGCTCTCATAGTTGAGATGCATGTCAACAATCTCGGAGCCATGGCCACGTAAGGTTCCAAGAAGGCGGCCATCAAGGGCACTCCAGATCTTAACAAGATGATCATCTGCACCCTGAACAGCAAAACACATTTTAGTTAAAGAATTACAACAAAATCACTGAAGCTCTTTAATTGAAAACACTGACCGAGAAATAGTACTTTGACATTTCTGAAACATTTGGATTTTCATTCGGTGGGTTTAATTGTAACTTTCTGCTTTTTTGCCCAAAACTTTCCTCTTCAGTGACTCATAAAATTGAAAGAACTATATTGCCAACGAAATTTAATAAAAACAACTGAAGACTCAAAACTTACTGTAAAGATCCGTGTGCCTCTACGATCGAAAGCAACACAGTAGACAGACGACAAATGGCCAAGGGTACGTAGGTGGACAGCCGTTTTGAGGTATTGTGAGGTGGGAAATAAATGGTTCCTTCGTGCCACGCCAGTACGAAGTCGTCCACGTAACACATGAACTGACAAGAAAGGAAATTTTCTTACATGTATAAGCACCTCTTTTTTGGGTAGGGAGGGGGTAATTATGGGTCAAATAATATGTAAAAAAAAATCTCTATTTATAATCTATACACAACATGTGGAAAGTCTTACTCGCCAGTAAGGAAACAGACAGAAACAAATTAGTGTGGGCCAGGACAAATAAAAACAGAGTGATGCTGCAAAATTGACGTTGATGTTGCACCCTTCTTGGTAAATTAAACAAATTAGGATGATTGTAGGCAAAAAAACTTACATGTATTGGGGTTTTTCGTTTGCTTTGGTGGTGGCAAGAGAGGCCTTTGATGGATCGTAGCAGCAAACACCGAAGGGGCCCATTCTGTTGGCTTAACATCTGAAGAAGAAAAAATAGTAGGCCTTACAATTAAAAAAACCCCAAAAACAAATAAACAACAAGTTCATTACTTCAATACTTCAAGTAAAATAGTAAAAAAAGAATATTGTTTACTTCAATAAAAACAGTTACAGACTCGAGTTATTTTATACAAATTACTTGGTATGAATTCCATGTGTCGTTTGAATTTTTATATTTTTATCGACATTTCGTTCTTGTTAAAATAAAAGAATGGGCAATAAATATTGAAACTTACCTTTTGCAGTTCGTAGGAGTGAATGTGTGCCTACACCAAGTAATGAACGAACACCGCAAACGCTAGGCTTTACATCCTTGTCGAGGAGTGGTCCGATCCGTTCACATATCTGCAGTAGGTGGTCATTGTTTATGTGCTGGTTGGAATTTGTCTGTTGTGTCATAAGAAAAGCAAATTCAGAAAATAAACAGCATTAAAATAATACAGGCCTATAAAGCTATACATATATATGATCCTCGATCCACAATCTGCGCAGATAACCCTTTGCAACACACACGCATTGACAAAGGAAAACTAGTAAAGGCAAGTGCGTAGAAATAGAACCGCGTAGTTTTAAAGCCCCTTTAAAACTACGCAATCTTGCACAGTCACCTTTAATTTGTGTTTGGCAACGTGCGCGCATGCGAAGCGTTTCCTGCGCAGATTACGTAGGATCGAGGATACATTCACATGATTCAATTGTAAAAATATCGAAAAAAATGTTGCAACCTGACGCCACCTCCGCGATTGAGTACAAAGTCTTTGGAGAGTTGAGAAAATTTTCTAAGTTTTTCCTAACAAAATTGGGAACGTTTCTCAGTCCCAAACCCCAGATTCATGTCTTAAATCATTTTTGCAATGACTGAGAAGTGAGATGATATCGATATGATTATCAAGAAAAAAGTGGCATCACATTGCAACATTTTTTTTCAAAATATCATTAGGGGGCCTATAAAATAATCTGAATTTATAAAATAATCTTTTTTAAAACAAAACCTAAAACAATTTGTCACTGCCGTTTACTTTTGGCTGTCAAAATGACACTCCCTCCAAAATACAAAAAAACTTGAACCATGCACATGACGTGAGTGCATTTGTAAATACTGTACATGTACATGTACATATGAACAGGGTGACCTCAAGGTCACGGCCAAATTGTGCTAAGTGCACTTCAAAAATCTGTCAGATTTATCAAAAATCTGCCAAGGCCCAGAATTACTGTTGTAATATTGCCTTAATTAAGGTTCAAATTACATTATAAATTAATCTATGGACAAATTAAAATTGTTATGAAACTGCGTAAATTTTAGGCAAAATGCAGTTACGTCACGACGACGGTCTCGCTCCAGTGAACCTCAGCGCCTAAACCATGCAGGCAACCTGTCCCATTTTGCAAGGGTTTGTTTGAAAAGATTGACGCTTTTTTTTAAACAAATGTACCATTTTGTTTCACTTTCAAACTGGCTATGTTTTTCTGTCAAATAACCATTTTTGAAAAATTCTGCCAGAAATGTGCCAAAAAAATCAATTCTGACAAATTTTCTGTCAAACTCGTTTTTTAACAAAAAATCTGTCAAAGTTAGCCGAAAACCGGCTAAAACGGTCACTATGCATATGAATATAATACAGTTTATTCCTCCATGATGTTATGTACATGTACATGTACATGTACATCGTGTACAGATCATGTACAAATTCACACTGCTCACGTACGCTATGTGCATATAAAAGAATCCCCATATAAAAGTACATGTACATGTACATGTACATGCACATGTACTATTCTCTAGCATGGCATGTGTGCAGTTAAAATGAATAAATATTCATAAGGTAGATGTCGGTGACTGCATCCGCTGACCAATCATTTATCGCGATATAAATAGACTTGACCTTTTAACCTGTAATATGCTATCACGAGCGTGCTGCCTTTTCATTGGTTGATGCGCCAAGCACTGAAACGTGACGTCGACGGATGGCAAGTCATTTACCATTATGCAAATGTCTCGACTGTGTAGCTGGGCATTGAAAACAGCATATTTTTGACGGTTTTTGCTGTTTTTGTGGCAAGAAAAAGCAACAATTTCATTTTTAGGTGACATGAAATAAATTGTATTTACAATTAATACTATCTCGGCCCATTAAGACATATTTTTTAATTTTAATGTTTATTTCAGTTAAAATTTTGTTTGACGAAAGTATAAAAAGTTTTAACGCGTGTCTCACCAAGTTTTCGAAGCTCTTTCGATGTTCATTTCCTAACCAATCCAATCGAGTTGGAAAAAGCTAAAAACGAGAAAAATCAGAATATCACAAAGACAAATTTAAACAAAGACATAAAACAACTCATAATCTAACGATTTGCATATTTAAAACTAAAATTAAAAGCAATCTGGTAGAAAATGCGATGAAAATCGGCAAAAAGTTGCGCGAAAAGCGCATATTTTGAAACACGTCAACATGTGTAGCGCTGTACTCACCCCGTGTTTCTCGATTTCTTGCTTCAGGACCTGCATGAAAAAATGCAAAAACGTTTAAGCCATGGATCAAATTTTACCATAAAATTGGATTCAAAGGAACAATAATTACCTCTGCTGTTGCTCTGCATGGACCAGCTGCCAGGAATTTCACCACCAAGAAGTATAATTCTGCGAAGAAAGCATGGATAAATTTCAATAAATTCATGTTTCAACAAGGAAAACAAAACGACGGTTCTTGCAAACGCGGCAAAATACTGTTGAAACAGCGGTCAAAATCTCACCTGCTTCTGATGGTGATGGCTTCCGAATGCAACCGTCTTCATCTGACATCATTGAACATTGATATATCTTAACAGCTTTGTGTATTTTCCCTTCGTTCGTTGGTTATAATCGTCCAAAAATCGGAGTTATTTCACGTAAAAATCAGGAGTCGTAGATCAGTATGTACAATCAGATGTGCTACGATGCATGGACATGAACTGTGTGCTTCGGCTCCTCCGCGCCACATAGTGCGGAACCGTTGAAGAAATATTAGGCATTTAATGTCCATATAGCTCACCTATATTGAATTTAATGATTAAATTATTCTCCAAAAGATCCCTATTTCTTGCCAAAAAGATTGACTCGTTCTTTTCTTTTGATAGAATTGGAAATGACCTCGCCTAAAGATCTGTATTCGTCCGCGCCATACAATTCAGATTCGACCTTTGACACTGAAATGTTCCCCATCTTCGTAGAAATCGGAACTATTTTGTAACTTAATGTAATTATACACGAAACAGTCGTAGACACAAAATACGAAATTGCATCATACATGTGTGATCCATCCAGCGGACAGCGCTAGCGAGAACGGGGTAAGTCGAGAAAAGTGAAAAAATGTGTCATATTTCTGTATGATTGTAATCATTTTGCAAAGGTGAGTTGTAAAGTATGATTCTTAAAGCTCAACAGATAACTACAGATCTAAAATATCCTAAATCTGGAACGTGATGGGTGTTGTACATTACCGTGTGGCACCCGGTTTCTTGGGCCGGGGTTTTGAGCCGAGTGCCCGTACCGTGGGCCGGATGGGATACCCGCCCGTGGCCCTTTGGTCGTAGGGTTTAACCCCCGCTGCGCTGCCTGCTATTCATCATCAGTAACCTGCCTAGGTTCACATCTCCGAGACCGAGGAATTGAAGTTTGATTTTTTGCCTATTTTTCTTCAGAATACAATCAGATTATCGGTTTCACTCAGTATCCTTGGTGAGTTTAAACAAATCGGAATTAAGAATAACAATTATTCAATTAAGAGTAACAGTAAGACTAAGAAAATACAATACATCTTTAAGAAAACAACCCCCCAAAAAATCTCTCTTAGTAAGAGAGATTTTTTGGGGGGTTGTTTTTCTAAAGATGTATTGTATTTTATTGCAGGCCTAGGCCTACATCATGTCTTTTGGTTCGAAATAAAATATAGGCAGTGGATATTTTGCCGGAGACGGCAAACCTTTAGTAAACGTTAGTTTGCCGGATATGCACTGAACATGCGCAGTTACTATTTTTTTGTACTTTAACATTTTCCGGCGACAAATTTTAGTCTGGCTCCATGCCAATATTATCGTTGTAACCTCGTATTCACAAGATGGGATTCAGACCATTTTATAATTTCGGACTTTATTTCCCTTTTAAAAAAAATCCTCCAGAGCCACAAATCTGAAAAAGAAAATGTGATACTCTGCAATAAAATGTTTGAGACATATTAAAATAATAAAAGAAGAATATTCTTATTTATTTGGGGATGGGAAAAAAACCTTTAAAATGTGGCGGCGATCGGATTCGAACCCGAGTCATCCCGCTTACTAGAGCTTTTGCTTAACCACTACACCAAACGTGCTGCACAACTTTTGATGGGAATTTAATACATCTTATAATTCAGCCCTATCTTAAAGAGTACAGCGCCCTCTGTTGATATGGATTGCCGCCGGCAAACCTTTAGTAAACGTTAGTTTGCCGTCATTACCTCCGGAAAAATATCCACTATCTAAAAGATATGGTATGAACTAGAACTAGGGTAACTATAATGTGACTAAATAATGAAAGGTTTGCGGAAACACCATGTGCAAATAATTTCTCAACTAAGAGAATGGTTCTGAAAAGAACCAGAGGTATAAACTCCTTGTTCCGGTCAGTATGCTCTGACCGTCTTCAGGAGAGTGAAGACGGTCAGACGGTCAGAGCATACTGACCGGAACGTCGAGTTTATACCTCTGGTTCTTTTCAGAACCATTCTCTTTGTTGAGAAATTATTCGCACATGGTGTTTCCGCAAACCTTTCATTATTTAGTATCTCCACCATGCAAAGCCTCAAATCTTACTTATAATGTGACTGATATCTGATGTTTTCTAGTTTTACGATTGTATTTCATGCAGGAACAGTAACCATGACAACGACAGTTGACTCAGAGTGGTTTCCAGAGGAGAAGTACCGAGTTCAGAAAACTTGGCTTCAGAGTTTTTGCACTCGGGTTCTAAAGACTGGACCTGTTCCCAAACACATCGCCTTCATCATGGATGGCAACAGACGATTTGCAAAGAAGGAATCAGTGGAGAAAGCCGAGGGACACCGGAGAGGATTTGATAAAATGGCGGAGGTAATACGAAATAGGCTTTATGTTAATCATATGTTGTCTGGAAATTAAAAAATTTGACAATTCTTAAAATAATAGTAAATGTTGATTCTATACTGTGTACTATTCTTGTCGGTGCCCAAAAGTTCAAAGGTCATGCCATTGTTTCGTGACAAGTTTCCATTTATTTGAAATTATGACCTTTCCCAACCACATTTTCTGCTTTTTCCAGATGCTACAGTGGTGTCTAGACTTCGATATTAAGGAGGTTACAGTATACGCCTTCAGTACTGAGAATTTCAAACGATCGAAGGAAGAGGTAGATGGACTGATGGAGCTTGCCAGACAGAAGTTTGCACGGTTACTTCAAGAAAAGTAAGAGACTTTCTTACATCATGAATCATTGGTCGAGCTGTGCATTGTATATGAATCACTATAGTAAGTGATACAGCCGTTATTGACTAGCATTTTTTTGATGTAAGATAGGCCGTCTTTTCTTTGCATCACTCTTGACTTATATCAGAATTATACTTGGTGTTTAGACCATGGATAAATTTCAGATATAATTTATGTCATATTTGTTGATTATTTGATCATTTATGTGGGCAATTGTCCTCATTTCTGTGTCTTTCTTCCGTTCCATATAGGGAACAACTAATGAAACATGGAGTTTGCATACGAGTCTTAGGGGATCTTCATCTACTTCCTAGAGACGTACAAGAGGTTGTGGCTGAGGCTATGTACTTCTCAAGGAATAATACAAAGTGAGTTTGAGATGACCCTTGACCATACAGGGAGTTCGACCTTAAATTTTTTTCACTAGCCAGCCGGGGCTACTGAAACAGACTCTTAACTAGCCCGCAGGCATTTTCACTCGCCCGCATATTTTTTTTTATAGAGTGTCTCATAAACAACAATGTGCACACATGTAACAATGTGTATCCTGAGGCAATATTGTCGTGTTTTTAATAAACAGATCTAATAATTTAACCCTAAACAGTTAATAAAATTAGACAAAAATTGATACAGGTTTTGTTTTCTGAATTTAATGATATGTTTTTTCCTTTCCTTTCATCTTTGCCGTATCCCAATAATTTTTGACTCGCCAGCTGGGCTACTTGAGGAATAGATTGACTAGCCTGCTGCTGTTTTGACAAGTATTTGGCTAGCGTGCTACTGCTAAACTAGAACCCTGGGTAAGGTTATTTGTGTGGCAACCAAACAGTTCACAACAAATGCAAATAAGGATTTTCTGTTATTCTCCACAGTGCTATTTTAAATGTCTGTCTAGCTTACACATCAAGAAACGAGATAACCAATGCAATGAAGGAGATGGCTATAGGAGTAGATGAAGGACTGCTTAGACCAAGGTAAGATATTTTAAAGTTTCGACACGTTTCTTACATCTCAGGATTGTGGAGCAGTTTGTTTTTATCAGCAAATTAGAGCAGAGAAATATTCTGAAGCAATGAGCATCATAAAAAGTATAGCTTCTTACTGTCATCAATCCTTATTCCTTACAAGTACACTATTTGTCTTCCTATGTCAGTGACGTTTCTGAGGAGCTTCTAGAGAAGTGTCTTTATACCAGCCACTCTCCTGATCCAGATCTACTTCTCAGGACTTCTGGGGAAGTTAGACTCAGTGATTTCCTCTTGTGGCAGGTACATTTTTGAAGAAAATAGTCATTATCTATTTATGGGTGGCTTGTAGATGTCATACTTCTTTCCTAATTGAATAACCCAATTTATTCTAGGCCAAAAGAGGTCTCAAGAAAACAATGGTCATTCATAATCAGTTTGATCTGTGTAGTTGTCTCATTGATGATACTTTTAGAAAAGCTTTTTTAAAAATGAACAGTCAGAATGATTTTTTATCACAAATTCCGTCTGGGAAACACACAGCAGAGCTGGGTATAGCGCACTCTAGTACATGTAGTAATGATACAATCGTTTGTCGCATAGAACCCCTTCCTGTGTTAAAGATTGCAGTTTGTTGTTCTTGTCACAGAGCAACTACTCCGTCCTGTCCTTCATTGAGGTACTGTGGCCTGAGTTCACCACTTGGCATCTCTACTCTGCAATTCTTCACTACCAGAGCAATTACGCCTCAATTGCAGTGAGTAAATTGGAAAATTTGTCTCAGATGAACATTGTATTTATGTGAAAATTTATCATTTGAACATACCCATAGCTCTGACCCTTTCATGACCTCTGATGACCTCTGACCTTGGACCTTACAGGCAGCGAGAGAAGCCAATAAACACGAGCAAGCTGAGAGACAGCAGAGATCTGACCTGACCTGTGCTGTCCGTGAGATGGAAACAAGACGAGAACAGAGCCACGAGACATCCTCATCGGTGAATGTCCAAACACATGTCCAGAAGTACACTCAAGAAAGACAGGCCAGAGTGACAAAATTCCTGGCACATCTTGAGGGAAAGAGGGCGGAATATATCACTAGTCTTCTCCCAGAAACTTCCAACAGAGAAATACCGATTGCTAAACTTATACCCACGTGTTGACAATGAAGCCTGGGGGGGGGGGACAATCCTAAATATCAAGAAGACGGTTGTTTTATTGGAACTGAACGATGGAAGTAATAATTAGATTGGAAATTTGTGGGATGGCTTTGTTCGGCCAAATTTGTTTTTATAATGTAACAAGAATTTAATACATGAGCTGTCCCCTTTCTTTGAAATGGAGAGGTTTTAATCATAATATACATAAAAACCAAAAATACAACAGTACATGTTTTTGAATAATTATATTTTATGCTATAATTATTTGTAAGTTATATCCAACATGGTTAAACATACTATAAAACTCCGGAATTGCATTTCAAAACATTTTCTTTTTAAGGTTTGTCCATGATTATACTTGCTTTCTTTTCAAAAAGTATCATACAAGCGTAACGTACAAAAGCAGCTTATGTTTTGTTTTTGGATGTCTGGTCTATTTTTGTTTATTTCTGATTTCCACATACAGCTTAGCTAATTGTATAATAAAGAAGTAACTTATAAATTTCAGAATTTTGTCAGTTGTCCGGAAATGTGTTCCCTTTCAATGGCAAAGCTGTATTTGTAGAAGCTTAAATCCACAAAGTTTCCAAAATATTTTTGAAAAATGAATTATATAACGACTTAAAAGAGCCGACATAATGCGCAGCGCATCTTAACCACGCCCACTGTGTACTCTGCTCGTAATACGGTAGTCATGAATAATTCATACACCCTGCCTTTTGTGCCCATGTAATTATTGATCTTACAATTACTACTGAACCCGTAGCCAGGCAGTATAGGACTAGATGTACATGTACACACAGTGTCGATGTATACTGTGGTAAAATGGAGAACAATAATCATGATCTAATGGAGGTATGGACATTCTTTGACTGAAATTCTTGATATACATCCTTGTAGCCGCTAAATAACCTTATCATCTGCTGTGAGGATTGTTTCAACTCGATGCCGGATAATGGAGGGGAGTAACTCGCGATATGTCACATTCAGACAATATCTGCTGTTTGTTCTTAATTTTCTTGTCTGGGTAAGTGAACAAAAGTGTTTTGATAAAAGCTTCTTCAGGTGAGTACCGACATATTTAGATGAGCAAATACATGTATTAAATATTTGTCGTACATTTTATATGTAATGACTTTACAGCTTAATTGTCACATGATCAGTCACTGATATAGAGGGTGCGTCAAAAAAAAGCGGAACCCAAACCCCCAAATTTATATTTCATATTTTAAAAAATATGTAGCACCAAAAATAATATTGAATGGAAAGCCAATTTCATAAGGTATACTTTTAGATAAAAAATGACTGAAATTGGTCAATCCGTGTAGAAAATATCACCATTTAAACACAATGACCCTAACTTAACCTGTCTCGTCCAAAAAAAATGCGATTTCAAGAATCGTCGTCGCAATTGTCTTCAAACATCACCAGCGATAAAATCTCAGTTTAAACGTTAAGATATTCAACAGAATCCCTTTGAAGGCCCATCCTTTTAAAAAAAGTAGATTTTATAAATCATATTGTTTGCCTAACCAGGGTATTGTGTACTACAGTTGGTGACAGTTGTTGAAACAAGTATTCTGTGTCATTTTCTTTGTTGTTCCAAACAGTCAAAACACACAACGAATTGCTTTTTTTGGACTAGACAGGTTTTAGGGTCATTGTGTTTAACTGGTGATATTTTTTTGAACGGATTGAGCAATTTCAGTATTTATTTTCATCTAAAAGTAGCTTATGAAATTGGCTTTCCAGTCATTATTATGTTTGGTGCTACATATTTTTTTTAATGTAGAATATATTTTAAGGGGTTTGGGTTCCGCTTTTTTGGACTCGCCCTGTGTGTATCATCTTCAGTTTGCAGCATTTTTTCTTTAGGCTGTTTCTTTACTTCATTGGACATTTTTGTTCTTCTTGTCCAGTCAATCGGAGGTACTTTAATCGCTGTTGGTATCTGGGCCAAAGTGAGTAAAGGAGGGTTTGATGACCTGTCTACGCTAGACACGGATCCCACTACCTACATCATCATCAGTGGATGCGTTCTCTTCATGATCTCTGGCTTTGGATGCATCGGTGCGCTGAGACAAAACTTATGCCTCCTCTATACCGTAAGCTCTTTTGGTGTTTTGTTTTTTTTAAGTAAATCTTGAGTAAAATTGCTCGAAATAATTCGAACAATGTTCTCAATTTTCACAAGTCAGCATGAACTACCAAAAAAATTACAAGCCCCCCCCCCAAAAAAAATGACAAATAAGAACCCTGTTTTTTTTATATGTTGACAGTTCTGTGCCTCACTGGTTTTTCTGATCATCCTGCAATTGGTGGGAGGCATCTTGGTTTTGCTGCTTCAAGAAACGGTCCTCGAGTCGGCGCTCCTTTTCTTTGAGCGCGCGATAGTTCGTTACCGTGACGACGTTGACCTGCAAGATGCCGTCGATTATGTACAAGCAGAGGTGGGTCAAAGGCTAACAACCTTACGATAAACAAAAAACATCTCGAGAGCTAAACTTTACACTGATGGGAAACGGGATTAACAATTACATGTATTACTGGGTTTTTTTAAGTTTCAATGTTGCGGAGCGGCAAGTTACGCAGACTGGCAGATGAACGTGTACTTCAACTGTTCTTCACCCGGACGTGAGGCGTGTGGTGTCCCATATTCATGCTGTATTGATTGGAACATGAACTTTCAATGTGGACTAGACATTAGAACCAAAACGGTAAGTGTTTTTTTTATCAGACATCACATTCTGAATTACACTTATGAAAATTCACCAATAAAGTACATCTACATGTATTATATTGATTTTTTTTTTATTCAAGTAACTTGATTAATATTTCAATGCTTTTTTTGTTTCGCCTTAATTAATTTCTGACTTCAGAAATATGAGATCTACTCCACGATTCACATCCATGGCTGCGTGGATTCCTTTGTTCTATGGATGAAAGATAATATTCTTCTACTTGGGCTTCTGGTATTTGCGTCATTGTTCTTGCAGGTAAGATGAAAGGGGAGTGAAATTCTTTAATTTCAGTGGTACATTATGACAAAATTGACGGCGAGGTTCTAAGATCAGGGTAATAGCAAAATACATTTGTGTAATTAATTCAAGCTTTGCTTCATTTCCCAATCATTTCAGATTTTCACCTTGTTTCTATCCCACTGGCTGATACGCGACGTTACATTAATCAAGAAATATACCGAAGAAGCAGCAGAAGCCACACAGCAGTTCCCTGCTCGGTGACAAGTTTGAAATAATACCTTTATGATAAGATAAGTTGTTGCGGTAGCAACATGTGGCAAAATCTCTTTTGTGAGTATGTGTGAACCGGAGGGTACTCAAAGTTTCGGACAGTATGCTCTGTCCGTCGTCAGGAGACTGAGGGATTCCATACCTTTATCTGGTCTTTCATGTGAAAAGGTCAGTGACCAGGCAATTTTCTACCTCGAGAAAAATGAATATTAAACTTTGCATTAACACAGGCCTTACTTTTTATAAAAGTATTATTTTACTAAATTCGTTCTTCACAAATATAAAACATAATACATGTATAACTGTTTTTCAAACACATAATGCAACAATGGATTTTCAATCAATGTTACTTTTTTTTTAGTTAGAGACACAAAAGTTCCGTTATTAAACTGAAGCTAAACACAAAACTTTTACGACTGACTTTCAAATGTCTGGGAAAACAAACAATGACATGATTAACTCAATATTTTCAGTTGGGATTCTAATCCCATCAGGTACCTACACTACCAGTCTAACAACCACATAGGACATAACAATTAGAAAAACGAAATGAAATTTTATGTTACAACATGTTAAGTCTTTCACGAAATGAAATTTTATGTTACAACATGTTAAGTCTCTCACTCTGAAGTTGTTAAAAAAACTGACTTTACAGTTGCTCAATATCGCTTCCTGCTAGTAACTGAAATTTTATATTTTGACAACAATTTGTGTTGTACACCAGTGATGGAATCATGTACAGGAGTTGACATTTCACTGCTCATTATCGTCTCTGAATCACATGGCCATGTGAAGTGCAACGGGGCAGTGATCACTACCCATGATCCATGTCCGCATACCAGTGTCGCACAGCTTGGGTACCAGTCGCTTGGAGATCACAAAGTAGTCCAGCCGCCTACGTCAGATAATATCAAAAGACGACATGTGAGTTATTATCATCCAATTCAAAGACAGCCTGGTTTAACAGGTGATATACAGGTAACATAAAATTATTTGTCCTTCCATTTTGTGTCCAGAGCTGAAATTTTATGTACAATTACAGGTTTTGTCTTACCATCCTACATTCTTAGCTCGGCAATTCCCCATGTATGTCCAGAATGAGTAGGCATATTCTTTATCGGGATATAGCTGCCTGAAACTATCCACAAAGCCCTTGCTCAGTAGAGCAGTAAATCCCTCCCTCTCTTCATCAGCAAATCCTGGCGTCTTGTTGCGGTTAGTTTTCGGATTTTTCAGATCTAGAAAAAGACAAGAAGTGAAATTGCTGATAACATCTTACTGTGATCGTGAAAAGTCAATGGAATAGAGGATTGTTAATTTCACTATGGTTATTACACAAATTCAGCACTACCTACCTATTTCTTCATGTGCCACATTGAGATCACCGCAGTAGATAACAGGTTTAGTCTCATCCAACTTAGCCATGTATTCGTTAAAGTCTTTGTCCCATTCCTGTCTATAGTCCAACCTTTTGGACAAGTTCAAACAGACAAAAAAAAATCTGAATCAGAATATGAGATGCCATCAACAACAACAAACTAAATGTACATGTACAATGCATCCAGCCCAATCCACTGAATAGGGGCGCTCACAATTAGTTTTTCCCTATACATGTACACTATACACTGTACAGGCCGCTTTGTTCTCCTTATTCAAAGAAAAAAAAAAAAAGAAAACACATACATGAGAACAAACACTGAAAAAGTCAGAAAGCTTTATCATACCTTGTAAGTCCACGTCCAGAGTTTGGCACATCTACAAATAACAAAGTACATTTTAATTTTGTAACCGTATAAAGATTATAGATAAACTTTTATGTAATTACAGAAATGCTGGTAGTTCTAAAAAAAAATTGTCTTCATATTGCTGCTATTACAATCTTATATTTTAAGCTTACAGGCTGTAAAGCAAGAAATCTGTGTGGAAAGCAGAGTTTGGGAGAGAAAACCAAACAGAGAAAAACGGGGAATGCATGTAATTATCATGAACGGCTTAATTGTCAGGTCAGAGTTAAAAGAGGAAAATATACTTACAACTTCCAACAAAATAGAAATCATCATACTCTGCAGTGATTACTCTGCCTTCCTCGTCGTGTTTCTCTACACCTATAAGAAAATAAAAATAACAAATTTGGAAAGCTTCAAAGAACTACTGATCACACAAATTTATTTCACAAAACCAGTTACCACTGAAATAGAATGTAATATATCAAACTGCTGCTGTGCTGATTTGGGTTTAAGAATTAAGTGCCAAATAACCTGTTGTAATCTTATTGCCCTTACCTATCCCATACTTGACATTGACAGGTTTTTTCTTGCTGTACAATCCTGTTCCTGAATACCCCTTCTTGGCTGTAGCACCGTACCAGTAGGTATGGTATCCTTCTACTTTGGCATCTGATGGAACAGAGTCTGTGGCAATCTTGGTTTCCATGATGAAAAAGATGTCTGGATCCTCTTTCTTGATGTATGAAATGCCATCTTTCTGCAGATGATCAATTTTATATAATTATTAGACCAACGGTAATTTTGACCTTCCAAAGCATCCTTAATTTTTAAAATATATCCCAAGTTTTCTAAGTAATGACCTAAGTCCAAACATACCTTTAGCCAAGCTTTTAAGCCAGCAATGTTCCAAGATGCTATCTTCAGGTTGGCCTCACTGAATATGAAGGGGATAGGAAAAAGTTAGGCTTGGTAATAAATTATTATCAAATGAGTTTCTTCATAAAAACGAAATGCATAAATAAAAACTGGAATTAATCTTACTTTCCCTCTGCTGATTTTTTGTCTGTTTTGTAAGTTTCAGGAACATCCAAGGCAGCAATTGCAGCTTCATTGGCATCATTCTTGTCAGTCTGTCATTTAGAAAGAACGTTTTTGTAAACATGAAAATACAAACTCCAATCCATTAGCTTTGTGTCAATAATCATCTAAAATAATCCAAAAAGAAGTTAACTTGTGCTACTGATGGAGATTTCTCTCAAATTGTTTATTGATTTTACAAATAACCAACCTTTGGTTTCTTTGCTGGTTTTTCTTTGGTGGTCTCTTCCTGCAAACAAAAATATAGAAAAAGTGTGCAACATGATACAAAAAAAATAATAACACTTTTGGATTAAAGAACACCCTATAATATCTCTAGGGGTAAAAGAAGAACACCATATACATGTAATTTCTCAGATTTGCTGCATTCTCTCATATGAGCAGATGTCTTCAAATATTCATACCCTGATGCACATTTACATTTGTATTTAGCTTGGAATAACCAGCTCTAAGACATGGAACATTTGAAAAATCCCATGTAATGAGCCTGAAGGCTTAACGTTGAATCTGGATTTTCCAAGCTTCCCCGTCCCCAGTAATAAACTATAAATGGTAATATCTGATGGTAGGTTCACATTTTGACTCTTTTGAAGCTTTTATAAATGATGATGATGATGATTGTTAAAGTCATGGCATTACTACATGTACATGTACAATCACACAATCATGCACACATCATGTTGATGTGATGAGCAATACAAACTCTAAAATTGGAAAAAAAAGTTTAACCATGTAAACAAACCTTTGCTTTCTTTGGAGATGCTTCACTCTCAGATTTGGTGTCGCTCTGCAGGGAATATACAAGAAAATGTTGCTGATAAGTTATCTTGATAAATGTTTGGTAGAGAGAAGTGGATAGAGTCTATGCATATGCATGGCTGGAATTAATGTTGCATCCTGAAACCACTTCAGCAGTTGTGTACAAAGTCTATGGAGAGTCCAGAATTTTTTAAAAGTATTTCTAGTAACAAAATTGGAAATGTTTCTCAGTCCCAGATTCATGTCTTTGCAACATTTGTGCAATAACTAACCCAATTCAAACTGACTCAATTAAGACTGACTCAACTGATATGATATATAAAGAAAAACGTGGCGTCAGGTTGCAACATTATTTTCACATACAAGGCCTATGCACAATACTAAGTTGGGCCTATGTAAATTGCAATATTCTGACAAAGGATTTGGCCTTATACCGGAGTCCAGTGCAAGCCGCGCGATGGTGGACCGACCAGACCGGGCCCGGGGTTCATCAAAAATATCTGACCTTTCTTTTCGGCATCGTGTTGGTTTTAGATCGATCCTGTTTTCCGAAACAATCACTCCAATGAAGTCGACTAGATGAGAAAAACTGAGGGTTTTTCTTGGTTTCAAACTCGTGGATTTTCAGCCTCAGAAATCTGACGAGTTGTGACTTGCTTGATAGAGCGAGCGTCAGTTGTTTTTGTCTGACATGTGAGTAACAGCGCCCTCTACCGCTAATTTGTCTCCATTTGGAAGATGACGGCTGATGAAAAATTATTCGGTTGGTAAAAAATAACACGCGCCTTCCAAAAATCATGGCATATTCTTGGAACATGCTAGTAGTAGTATATTCTCTGTTTCAAGTGGTCCAAATGAAAATTGGGGTCACAGTAACTGCAAATAAGAAGAAAAACATGCTTTAAAAGTAAGGTAGAAAAATATATTTAAGGTTATCCCGCTGGAATAAGAACGCTTAAAATAGTTGATAGATTCCTGGACTCCGTATGTAGTTTTTTTTAAACTTATGTTTAAAGGGCTCTAAAGGTATCAGACTAAAAACCAAGAAGAATGAAGATGTCGCTTGAGGGCGCTACATAAAAATAATGGTGGCCTGCTTGTCGCGCTTGTTGCCTGGATTTTGTAAATAAATCGGAGATGGTTTCTTATTTAATTGCTGTTCGTTATAAGTTTAAAGTATGGTAAGTTATCAACTTTATTTGTGGACCTTAAAATACCCATTTGTCTTTTGTGTTGTGGAATTATACTAAGTGGCAAATTGCAGTACCAAAATCTCTGAGTCTGAGTGAGCGACGGCGATACTGTAGCTTGAGTAACTCCAGCTGACATGTTCCATATTCATTCACATGTAAATGAATATGGAACATGTCAGCTGGAGTTACTCAAGCTAATACCAATGTACTTTTTTTGTAGCCATATATAGCGCCATGGGATGGCAAATTAACATGTGCCAAAGGAAATTATAAAATAAACATTATTTGTTTCCGAGCCAGCAATAACTTTCTGGCTTTGTTAATTTCAGGGGAATGCAGACTCAATTCTAACTCCTGAGAAGATTGCCGAACTGGAAAAGAGTACACATTGTAGGTACATTTCAGATAGACCCGTAAAAAAAGCGTGGCTAGTAATATAGCCACGCTCAGACGCTTCATTCATATCTCTGGACTTTCGAAACCTTTCTATTGTTCTCTTCGTATGGGCTTCATTTTCCCCTCGAATTTGTTTGGAATAAGTACTGAACTAAGTAAGTACTGAACATATATACAGTGTAGTTCTTGTTAAATTTTGGGACTGTAAGTGGAAGGTCTCCAAACGGGATTTTGAAAATGTCAAAAGTCCAGAGATTATGAACGGAGTGTGGCTATGTATACTAAATAGCCACGTTTACAGGTCTAGTATTATGTGCTATGTAAAAAAAATAATACATGGGCATGTTAATTACCCAGTATCACTATCACAGACGGTATCAGCATTTGATGAGTAAGTCAGTAGGCTGACTTCACAACCTTAATTGTTTTCACTTCAAATCAATCATCTTATTTTCCAGTTACAGCAAAGGAGATCCAGAGAGTGATATCCTACTATGCACAGTATGACAAGTCACCAAATGGTCAGGATGGGATACCCGTTGAGAATCTGTCAGAAATCCCAGAGCTCTGTGGATGTCCCTTCTATGAGAGAATTGTTTATGCTTACTTAGAGCGGCCAAGTATGAGCCTCAAGGCTGAAGCTTTTCTTCGGATGTTCTCCACCCTGAGCTCACGTGCAACAGCAGAAGAAAAGAGTAGGGGTGAGATATCATGTTGTAGTCACTTTTGCTTTCTGTTTGTTGAAACTCAGCTGTTAAAAATATGATTACTTGCAAACAAAAAACAAGTAGCATTTTACTGTCAGGATTCCCCATCCCTTTCTCTGCCCTTGCTTACTAGGTTATGAAACCTTCAACATATCCCATCTTTGTTTTATCTTTTGCAGCACTCTTTGATTGTCTTGACTGTAGCCATGATGGCAGCCTTGGATTCGATGAACTCTTTCGATTCTACAAGTCTATCTTGAATCCTGCTGTGGATGATGATTACATCGTTGATTTAGTGGTCCGCATCCTTGAAAGGCCTGGGATAAAGGAGGAGCATAGAGTGCCCTATGAGGAATTTCTAAAGGTTTGTTTGGTTCTATTGGAGGTACTTTTAATTTTCCCACTTCGTTAAGAATTAAAATAAAATGAAATAATTGAGTCACGTCTTGAAAATAGATACATTTTGTCATATCGATCATACTAGTGGTAAGTTAAGTGGGAGGCATACAGTTTAGTTATCCAATGTTAATATTTTTGTTTGCTTTGCCCTTATTTACAGCTGATATCACCAGAAGAGATCCAGGAAAAAATGACAGTTGACCTTTAGCTTACAACTTGATGTCTGGAATCACCTTTGAGACAGTTTTGCTCCAATCTGTATAGTGATATTTGTACAAGAGAGGATAAAGCACACCAGAATGTTACCAGTTCAGAGTTAATTTTTATGCTTAGCCTGCATGCAATGATAGTTGGTCCAACGTATAGGATATAAAATCATATGTCAACAATGGGGCATGTTTGATTTTGAATAACTTGGACATTGCAAATTAAACATCATTAATTTTGTTTTTAAAATTTAACTTATGACAAAAGTGCACATATTTAAAGTAGGTTATTTTATATATACATGTATCTCGAGATAAGTGTTGATATACAATGTAGTATTGTAAAATTTGTGTAAAAAATAGTGTTTGAAGAAAATTAAATATTTGTATCACAATTACAATCCCATTTGCGTTCATGTGTAAAGATGTTTGCACGAGATGATGTTAAGAATAACTAATTTGCAGTGACTTCAGGGATAATGTACTGGGGTGGGGGTTGATTCCCCCGGCCCAATTGACGGGGGGGGGGGGGGTTCCAAACTCTGGTGTTGTCTCGGCTCGGTGGCTAATTCTGGAGGCATTAAGACCGCGGCTTTAGCTCTCCGACTCAAAATAGGGTTCATTTTTTCACTCAAGAACATCAAATACCATAAGATACCACCAAGGCTTAAAATATTTGCGTTTACAATATTTGCGTTTGGTCTGGATATAAAAGGCGTCAAAATCGTAATAGATTTAGAGAGAAACCTCAGCCGAAACGACGCCGAGGTTTGGAAACCAACGATTTTTGCACTTTTGGTCTACCTCTTTAGCGCCCTCCTGTGACGAGTGCGGGAATGAAAATCAAGATGGCAGCCTCCATGTTCGTTGTTTTTCTCGCCGTTTTCGTCCTTCATTTGTCCCGATATTTCATCTCAAGCATAGTAAAACAAGTAAGTAAATGGAACAGAAGGAAAGAATGTTGCAACGTGACGCCATTTTTTGCTTCATATATCATCTCAATGAAGGTCATTCGTTGCAAATAAGATGATAAGATGAGAATCTGGGACAATCACAAAAGTAGGAGTACCGAGTAGGACTGAGAAATATTTCCAATTTTGTACTTATATAGGCCTACTTATAGGAAACACTTGGAAAATGTTTTTGACTCTCCATAGCCTTTGTACACAATCGCGAAGTGGCGTCAGGTTGCAAGGTTTTTTTCCGGACAGAATTCCACACCTGGTGTGCAAAAACCCTATGACTAGACTAAGACTGGTTTGAACAATTTTAAGTGTTTTCTGGGTAAATCATAAAATGCTTCAAATTTTCCCTGCTAAAAAAACTATGTTATTGTTATCATTTTCTCATACTGATGGCCATGTATAGGATTCTTCCCGAATTGCCCGAGTTGCAGCGCCAACAAATATGTTAATACAGTGCAGCGTGTGAATTTGTTACATTTCAATTTTCATACATTTTGAATTCTTGATTATATTTGTGCTGCCATATGCAGGTTACAAAACTCCTATTTCAAGACAGTCAAGTGGAAGGAAGCTTAAAGATCAAGATAAAGAAACTGGGAGATGAGCAGTCAGAACTCAATGTGAAAGAGGAATTCCCAAAGTTTGCAAGGATTGACCGAAAAATCAACAAGCTAAAAGATGAACTCAAGAAAATAAGTAAGTGTCTATCGAATGTGGCCATGAAATCGGTGTTATTCAGTCAAGCAGCAGAGCATTAGGGCCAACTTTAAACTTAAGAAATATTATAAATGTATTCACATTATTTTATTTTATTTTTTATTTTTTTTTTACTACTAAATATACTTATTCAATAACAATACAGTTGTGCTGTGATAATTGGTTTTACAGTACATGTACATGTACATGATATTTTGTCTTTCAGTAAAAGTCTTTGGCATTGTGGGCATAGTATTTCTTGGAAAAAATGTCACAAATAAAAACATAAAGTGTAAAATTAAGCATGGATATAGATACTCTAATTAATGTAATGATCTGCGTTATTTGAATCTTTTATTTCAGGGCAAAGCAAAACTGCCAAGTCATTCACTGTCAGTTGGGGTCTGACGCTAGCTTTGAATTCAGTACAGGTAAGACACATCAACAACTGTCATCTAATTATATGTCAGGTCTTACATCAAAACTTTACTCCAGGATAAAGAATGCTAAATTAATCTACCTTCTGTTGAATTCAAAATGATTTGTTTTGTTTCTTTTAATTATACCAATAATATTATGTTTCATCATATCTTGGCAGACATGTTGCTTTATCTTCCTCATCTGGAGATATCGCCACGAACCCATGCTGATCCTGAATGAGGAATGGTTGTGGCCCCTGTCTTGGTTCATTGCTTTCCCTAGCGCTGTTCCTGGTGCTGTGGGAATCACATGCTGGATTCTTCTCTGCAATAACATTTTGAAGAGAGGACAAGTAATGATTACTGCTGCATGGGCACCGGAAAATCAAGAAACGTGACCAGGAATAATGTAGGTTAGTTTAGTTGTAATGCTACCCAGTTAATACAATGTACACTTTACAAATTTCAGGTTGAAGAGTTGTTGCATTGATGAGACATGACACTTTAATCATGCTGCTCTGATTTTAATAAGATCATTTTTCCTCACTATCGAGGAACCTCATTGTCAAGTAGGATTGAAATATTCCTGAAGTTTTGGCATATTTTTTAACTGCATTGTTAATGAGATCCCAGTGCTCTTCTTCTCCATTACACCATCTCGTTGTGAAGTGTCATTTTAAAATTCCTCAATATATTCACTTCGTTAGAATCTTTAAAATTGAAATACATGTAGAATCCACACAGTTATTGCTAATTACTTATTCTGTATAATATATGAATGTAAATAATGTGCATGTACATGTATTCTTGTTTTCACATCAAAGTTACCAAACGGCATTGGCATGAAGTTAAAAAAGAGATTAACATCAACGATGCAGAATTAATTTTTGCATAGATATTGAATTAATTATTTTGCAGTTTTGATTGCTGGATTTTGTGCTTATAAAGTGTGACTGGCAAAAATAGTATCAAACATCTACAAACATGGTTCCTGTCGCGCGCCCTCAAGATTGTCCATTTTTATCAGATATATACTCATCCTGTCTTTTCATCTCTGAAAGGAGTAAAAAAAAATGTTCTACACCGCAAGAGGTCGCCATTTGCTTGCTGTCCAAACTCAAGCTTTTATTATCGGGTTTTTTTTATCGCAATAGACCTAAACTCGATGGCAACAAAACATAAAACTTTATATTTCGCATGGTCTCATGCCACTGAATAATGAATCAAGTGAAATTCGCTGATATCCTTTCGTCGATACAGTGCTTAATTTCTTTGGTTGCTGTATAGTTTTATTTTGTGAATCACTGTGGTCATTTTACGAATTAAAATTATCATCAATAGTATGTTTTGAAAGCTGTTTTTTTTTGTATTTCATATTTATTTGAAGGATTTCGCGAGATATACTTTTACAAAGGGGAAAATGATGTTGCCAAGACAACAGATACATCGGAGCACAGTCAATTCACATTTGAACCATAATCTATACAGTCGACTCTCATTATAAAGAAAAGAGGTTCTGCTTATAAAGAGCAAATTCTGAGGTCCCAAATCTCAGGTTCTATTTGTGTTTCTTTGTTTCGCTGTCCTTTTATAACAACATTCCTGTTATAAAGAGGTAATTTGGCTAGTCCCATCGACCTTGTTATAACGAGAATCGACTGTAGTAGCTTTTAAGCCATTTATGCTTCATTTTACCATTATTGATTTTTTCCACGCAATTCGTGGAATTGAAGGAAACTGGGTTAAATTCAAGCTATCACTGCCGTGCTGTATAGTTCAGTCTTCTTATTCAAATCTCGTTCCGAGGTCACGTGCTTGCCGCGATTTCAAGTTTGGTTGGAGAGCGTGTTCTCTGTCGTTCGATGCAAGCCATAACCCTTAACCAAGGTAGAGAAAGAAGGAGGGGGGGGGGGGTGGTGGAAGAGTGGAGATCGATACTCGGTGTCCGGATATCCGATTGCCGGTGCCGTCAACGAATCAACATTGACACCGGATGGCGCTAGCGAATGCGAGTCCCAGGCAACGGGTCCCGTGCTTGAACCAGGCAATCACAAGCCCATTAACCCCTCACCGAACGCCAGTGGGAAGAGCTGAAGTTCCGCACTGGAAATTGAATATTAAACACACTTCCGAGTCCATTGGCCTAGTATTTTAACAAGTTGTTGGATAATTATTTGTACTTGTCGTGGTCCGGTTTAATCGGTGCATCACTACCACGCGGCAGAACAATTTAATCCAATTTTTTTCTCAGTCTTTGAAACATTTTAAAAAAGGGTGTTGCTAACTTGGAACTGCGTTTTTACGAAGGCTTTAATACTGCCGTTTGTTAAGTTAATTTTGAGGCCCCAAACTCGATGAAGCAGAGCAAATCGAAAACAGCAATCAGGATGTGTAGTACGCAAACGAGCTACTGCTCATTATCCGGATACGTTGACAATCCAGCCTAATTGACAGGAACCCCAAACAATACGCACCTGATCACTCCGTCATTACCAACTGTATGTGTGTTGAAGGGGAAAATGTAGATTATTTCCATGTGAAATGAGATCATTATGGTTTCTTTCATGTTTTTTAATAGAAAAAAAAATCACATCTCATCTCCAGGAATAATACTGTGCCGGATATCAATTTTAATTTCAATTCAATCAAACCGAAAACTTTCTTTTTCAAGGATTTCTGCTTCTTTTTTTTCCCTGGTAAAATTTGCTGCTACGTTACTAGACTGGCCGTAAAGCAACGTGGCCACATAAGATGTATTGCAAAACATACCAGAAATTAAATTACAAATCCAGACATTAGAATTTGCAATTTCTTATCACTTGACAGTTTCGAGTGTTGTAACAACACAGGAACCATATACGTTTGAATCTTTGTTACTACGAATCTGTCAAGATGTTTGTTTTTGTGAAAACGGATCCACAAAGTTCACTCTGTGTAAACTAGGCAAAATGTGTTTTTTAATCAATAGCATGGATAACTAGTCACTTCTATGTGAATATTGTCAATATGCCTGTCACAAAGATAACCATAAACTGATGAATTTTGCCACATCACATTAAATATTGGATATGGATGAAAGGGCTACAGGAAAATGTTAATTTTTCAGTTTGGGTAATTTGCCAATGTTTACTTTAACTTCCATGCAGACGTCCTCTGATAAAAAAAATAAACAACAACAATTTTCAAGGCAGATAAATTGTTCTCATTGAAAAAAAGAATCATCCTTAAATTAAGGCAAGACAGACTCTGTTATTTGCCACCCTCCCCTAACAGAGCGATAGTCGTAAAGGGAATATAGTTGTTGTTAAGGTCACCTTATGTTTTGCCTTTCTTGTCAGTGACCGACAGCTGTATTCCTTTGCCAATATTGACAGTACTTGTTTGATTCCTAAATCGATTCTGGTTTCTTTTCCTCCCTCGCTCCTGTATTTTTTTTAGAAGCACCCACTAGAAATGTGGCTTAAAATAGACCCAAAGGGGCGTCAAACATGAGAGGGTATCTTGGATCGTTTGTCGTATTTGCGGGAATGCCTGTAATATAAGAATATTATTACAGGCATTTCGCAATATTATTGCAAAATTTGAAACTCGAACGAGGCAGATCAATAGACGGTACGAAAAAAAAAAGTGATTTGTGGTGTTGGATTCCAATTAAATGATGATGGACTTTTGGATGTGTTGTGGTGACAAAAATTCCGAATGGTTATTCATGCGCAACGTCATTATACATGCACCAATACATTAAAAATTACAAGGAAGTGGCCTACTTGTGAAATCCTAAAATATTTTGATTCATGAGGTTTGCTTAATAGCGACAAAACGTAATCTTTGTCACGAACCATATTTCGGTGCAGTGGTACGGGCAAGTCCTGTACGACAGAGGGGAACAATGTCTGTTTCCCCAGGTGACAGTTGTACCCACTCGACTTTTTATGCAACCTTTTCATAAATACCACAGCTTTAGTTCGGTATTCAGAACTCTTAAGAAGCGCGTATATTTCTCTCTCGGCCATGTGGGAAATACTGTCAGAATCCGGCTTTGTGATCAACGTTCACGTGCCTCTCAAATCTTAGGCTCATTATTATTCAAAAGAATCACCATGCACTCTCATATTTTCCCCTCTCTTTGTATTTCATGTTTTTGAAGGTATACGGATGGTGTTTTGACAATGAACGTGCTTTCGGGTTACAAAGCTAGCGGGAGGTTGGATTGAATTTGAGCTGACACCATAGATTCGGCCGCGTTTGTTCAGTTGGGTCTCGGCGGGGCCGCTGCAAGCACGCAAGCTTATCAGGCTTTTTAATAATATCGACGCTGGATGCAGTGAATGAACGGACCTCTACACGATATCAAAGCGTCATACTCGCCCCTTAGATAAGTGGATGTCTTATATGAAGTCTTGTACTTGAATGCATGATGTAATCAATCTTAGATTCTTTTGAAGCTAACTGTGCGTCATCATGTGGAATGAAAATACAAATGTAAATTGTCATCTTTCTGAATGTTTAATGAACAAGCGACAACAATCGCAGCTGTATCACATGAAACGAGTATTATTTGACCTCCTTGATAAGCTTGAATGATAGATTCTGAGGTGCGGAAAAATAGCAATGTACTTGCAGCCATTTTAAGAAACCAGCTCGAGCTTTGTGCTTCAATTGTTTGTTCTGTGATGGATATGATTTTGGTGGCTTCTTCGAATAATCGTAATTATGAACTGATCGATGTATGAAGATGACAGTGGAATTCGTTTGGACAGGCCTGGAAATGACGGGGAATGAGCCAGTAATTTTTCTCTCTTTTCTCACCAACAACTGACACAAATTCTGCAGATTTGAACTTTTCCTGTTAAAAGAATCTTCCACTCCAGTGGCGCGACAATTTGCCTACGAGTCCATTCTAGGTATCCTTCCCTGAAATCACCAATTACCTCACCTCGAACTACACCTCCCTTACGACTGGATGCGTGACTGGGCGGATAGTGAATACTACAGCAGCGGACGTCGATAAAGTCATTCCCTCACACGGGTCCGACTATTTCTCGACCTCTCACCATACAGATAGTCTGCTACCGCAGGTGATCACTCGGTGTGCTCCGTTCAGCTGATCTAGTCAACCAACGCGCCCCTTACTGCCGACCAATGTGCAGATAATTTTATTTTCAACTCCGAGTGTGTCGTGTTCGTATGAGGACCACTTAACGGCTGCTAACGAAGAATTGTTCTTGTGATTTTTATATTTTTTCAATACAAAGATTTAAAACACTTTGTACCAATTCGGCCTGTTTTTTTTGTACACCAATTGGCGATTTTGCCATATCTCTCACGTTCATATGATTGACAAATGCCTACAATTCGTGATAATGATACCAATAACTTAATCCTGTTTATGAACAACTTAGAATGAACCCTAATTGAAGGATATTTTTGGCATTTGGTGTATGATTTTCGTCTTCTGCCTCGTTTCATCTGAAGTGAGTGACTGTTCAGCATACAGTAGTGGTACTTGACTATGCGCCAGAAATTCTGAAGTGTGCATCTCTAGCTGTGTCACTTAATTAACATGAACCAGGGATGCTAGCTGTCAGATGCAGTCTTCAAGGCGTCTCATCGTACCATTTGGACTCCTCATTCTCATCCAGTCAGTGAACCATCTGTGTCATCCTTCAGGTCAGTGAGTCTGGAGCAGTCAGGTTTCTTCCAAGATGCCGCCTCAGAAAGACCGTATTGTCAACTTCATTGTTGGTCCTACCAAAGGCGGACAGAATCATCTTGGGGAGGATGGCGAGGTTCATATGACTGGGGTCCGTATGTATACCCCAAAGTCAAGTTGTAGTCGACTTACTCGTATCAAGACTATTGCTGTCATTGCTGTGTGCCTTGTCTTAATCCTCACGGCTTGTCTGCTAGTCTCACTGATCGGTCGACAAAACGAAACTTGTGGGGGCCTTGGGACTGGATTGAGTAGTAACCAAACCGACAAAGGTGAGGTACGGGTATCTCCAAAACCTGAGGTGACCAGTGTTGGACTTGCCACTCCAGGAGATACCATTGAACCTGTCACCAATCCCCTTTGGCAAACCTTCCGCCTTCCCACCTCTCTCAAACCACTCCATTACGAATTGGAGTTACGCACTGACATTTCGGACAACACCTTTGCGGGGGCGTTGGCGATACACTTCCTCTGTCGCACTCCCACTCGCTTCATTTTGTTACACAGCTCCGGACTGCACATTGTCTCGATTCAGCTCGATGAAACTGCCACAACCACAGACGGTGGACCTAGGCTAAGCAAGGCGCCGAAGATAACGGGCGATCCGGAGTTCTACCGACCCTTTCATTTCATGACTCTGACTCTAGATGGACAGTTACAGCAGGGTCATATTTACACGCTCAGAATCAGATACCATGCTGAATTTAGCGATAATCTTGGAGGCTTGTACGTCAGCAAGTATGAGACCAAGCAAGGACAAACCAAGTAAGTCTCTTTGACGTTGATCTTTTGTCATCTATGTTATTTTAGAAGATCATGGTTGCGTCATGATTGCAACCCTCTTCTTCAAATTCTATTTGAAAAGTGCTATCAAGATTGTAGTCCCAATTTCCCTTTAAATCAACGGTACATAATAAGTGCCCTCTTGTTAATAATATCCAAAACGTTGATTGCATTGGTAATTTCCATCGTACTTTCGCTTCGCAGCGATTGAAGTGTAACTAAATGCATATTTTTCTCATTGCACAACGTTCCCAAAGCTAGAAGCACCAAAAGAATTTTTAAATAATTGCTGAATCAAATCCCTTGGGTCCTCCTGAAAAAAAAGTTCTCACAACAAAGCCCTCCAGAACACCCACAGAGCCGTACATCGGTTTATTAGAATTGTGGCCCCCAAATCTTTCCCACAAACTAGCAGCATCTTTCGTTGCCAATTGAACCTCCTTTAAAAAAGTGCAAGTAATAATTGTTACAAAAGTACACTAATGCCGCTGACCTAGAAAGGAGTCGATGTTTTGCTTAAAACTCTTGGCTATTTTTAGATCCGACAAATGGATAAATCTAATTCTCCAATCACCAATTTTTCCATCAACCATTGCAGACAGCTTTTTGTCAATAACATGCATTTTACAACCTTTTAGCAATCGATACAACTGAATCTGGTTCAAGAAAACACGAATGACTTAATGCAGTTGCTGAGCGACTTTCGACTTGCATACTTTTTTGTCCACTCCAATATTCTGAGTGTTTTTTTTTCTTTAAGGCTTGAGTGTACTCAGCTGACCCGCCAACTAGTCCGACTGAAATAAGTCAATATTCTTGAAATCCTATAGTACCTTGTCTTAATGCACGTTTGTTTGGATAACTTTCTTCTTTCGTGGTACTAAACTTTGGATTTCCTAGGAATTGCCCCTAAAATCTTTATTAACGGTTATGGCACGCGGATAAAAAAAACCAGCCGCCACGGATTCATTACGGTCTCATGACATGTATAACTCAAATCTCAAATAACTATATTGTAAAATGACCGTAATTCAGCCTCCTAACTGCCATGCGTATTTTTTAATGAAATAATAATAAACTGTGAATTCTAATCCGCATTCAGGGACTAAATACAAACCAGCTCTTGTTATTCTTCACTGTTTTCCTTTAAAATGTTCGTCTTGTCTTTATAATATCATTGGCCAGATTTCAATCGAAAAGTGGTAGAAATTGCTTATTTTGTATTTTGAGAACTGAGACTTACGGAGCCAGCGTATTTTGCCGTTCTTGTATCCCGGATTCAATTATTTTATGGGCTGTCGATTTTAAAGGGATAAACGTTTACTGTGAAAATAAAAAAGGGCACGGCCAAGATGCCATTTTATTCTAAGGTCTTAACTGTGGCCTTTTAATTCCCAGCTCTACATTTTGCGGAATTTTGGTATCTTTATTTTCGATCATCAAAGACTTCATGTGATATACTAAACACAAATTTGCTATTTGAATAATCAGTTGCGGTTATTTGATATACACTCCTTCGTTGTGTTAACAACGGCATGCACGGTTCCTTAAAGCATTTTCTCCTTCTAACACCAAATCTTATCGCACATGCTCCCTTTGGGATTTCTAGATTTCTACACGTTGCCACTGGCAACGAATTTGGACAATAGTCTGTCATGGCAACTCCGACTCAGTGGCATTGTCATGGTGATGAGTTAATCTTTCAAGCCTGCACTTTGGTTCTTTTTCTTTCGAAATATAATTCCCCGTGTTGTTCCAAGTTGAAATGTAAATCCCTCAATTTGCCTGAAAATAAAACCTGTTCTCTGCCAGAAAGCCTGAAGAGGATTCTCTAGTTGCAGCTCTCTCATACCCGTGAGTGAAAGAGAGTATCAGAGTGTGTATCAGGGTTCCCTTCAGCCCCTTTGTACTGCTCCTACATCAGAGTGTCTTTCTTCAGAGATACCTTCCCAGATTCCGTTCATCTTTTGTCCAGGAAGCAAGGGTATCAGTGTCTCAACATCTCTCTTCTGTTTGTGTCTTTTGTGCAGAGCAAAGATGGTCTTTTTTTGTGGTGGCGTCTCGCTGCACTGTTCCTGTATAGTAACATGGATATGACGGATGTATCGTATGATAATAGAACCTAGAAAATACAAGGTGAAATATGTGTGTCGGAAGTACAACATGAAAGGAAGTGTCCAAATGAGCTCCTTTGAAGATTTGAAAGATACACACGTAAGGAGGGATCCATCGTTAATGCTAACGACATCGTCCTTTATATAGGTCATGATTCAACTCCAAAATTTAGCTTGATATGCTCACTGACACTTTAAGATAGTATTTAACCGTGTTTAGCTATGTTCAACCTGCTGCTGCACACAAATATACCTTTTTGCAGTGCAGTGATGAACACTTTGCATTATTGTCAAACCCGTGTACGACTATCCACCATTAAACACAGAATGACACATTCATTTTACATCTCCATCTATTTCTAATCAGAAAATAATCGAGTTACTGCCCAAAACACCTCAGGGGAATGTATGTCTGAGAGATGCTCTTGAGTAACTCTCAAACTAAATCCTCATATTCCTCTCAGCTGATAGGCAGAGTGGTGCAGCAAATATCCTCTCTCTTGAGGCAAGTCTCGGCGGGCCATCTTAAGTGTCCCCTCCCGTACTTAATCTTGTGGAATTATCTTGCTCCGCATTATTTAATCCCTATGGCTCCGTATGACCATTCCAACCCTTTCTTCTCTATTCTAAAATGAGAAGCAAGTGTACTTCCACAACGCGTGCAAAGTGAAAATTTAATTGCCTTTACCTTCTAATAAGTTCTCACAATCACCGACAGGCAGTTTCATTTGGGAATATTTTAATCCCTACTCATTGTAAGATGTACACGATTGTGGCACTATGCATAAAACTAGAATCATCATTTGTTTTCCCCTGAACGTACTTATTTTGGCCAGTTGGTTTTGTTTTGCTAGTTTGGCTACATTTTATACAACCCTTACACAAATTAATGAGTCGTACGGATTCACAGCCAAGACAAGTGTACATCGACCAACACATTACACAGCCCATCAAAATTTACCACAAAAGAGGCACTTTCAATCAATTAAACTATTTGCCATGGAAGTCAAATTGGTTTCCGGGATCAAGTGGTTCGGTAAGACACAAACATTCCTGCTGAAGTCATAACCGGTAATGACATAATGTGATGCAGTTTTCACCAATTCTGAAGTTGTACGCAAGGCTTAATTGTACACAACCGTAACAACCGTAGATGGCTAGGAATTGAGACCGGTTCAATGCTGTGTCTGCATGGAAGTGATGGAGTGACAAATGGGTATTTAATGGCTAACTCATATAAACGATTTGTAAATAATTGTACTATTTTACTTCCAGGGTCGTTGGTCATAGATTCACGCCAGGATACTGATTTTACAGTGTGGACTTTGACTAAATGAAATTTGTTAACCTGTAAAGCGAGCTTTTTTAAGTTTAATGGGTGGATTGCTAATCGAAAGAGGGTGCTGTTACAATAACGATTTGCAATTGTGCCTTTATTATGTGAAATACATCATAATAGATGGATTTCCGGAGAAGAGATGAGGTTTTGAGGTTTAGGAATGGGTTACTGTCGAAAAGTCAGAGATCACAGATCGTTCGGGGAAAAGTTACGTCATCAGTTGTCATGGCAGTCCATTAAAAATGTCCCACTAGGCGCTCCATTCTTCTTGCGGAAATCCCACATAGCGTTTATTCCGGAGCTTTAAAACCCATTAAATCGTGATCTTTGGGAATCGTCGTTCAGCCTGGACCCTCTGAGGTAAGGGCTTATTGCTGCTAGATGTTGAAAACGTCATATTCCTTTCAAATATTGGAAATATAGGTTGTGCGCGTCAAAATGGCCAGGAAAACATCCAAGGGAAGTTCAAAATATAGGGGAGATTCGTGGCTATGAAATTTATTGTAAGTTTTCCGATGAAGTCCTAAGCGCCATCTAGTGAGGTGTATAATTAATGATTGCATGGAGTATTATTTAGCTAACATGAAAAAGACATTTTTTTTGGTCTCGTGAAGGAAGAGATATTCCTTCTTAAATGGTCATCTCAATCGTCTCAATAGTCGTTTAATATTTTAATAACTGTTAAGATTAGGCCTTCTAACAATGTTTCGATTACTTTTTAATCTTGATTTAAATTTCATTTAAATTCAATTGTTATAGGCCAGTATACGTCTTGGCTTAATTTGAATAAGCGCTGTTAAAACTGGGTCAAGTTTTCCGAGTTTTCCTATAGGAACAGCTCGGAGTGTTTAGCTAGCTACTCTGTTATACATGTTACACAAATCGTTTCGCCGGCCTCTGAAAATGGTACGGTGTTGACAGAGATAACAAAGTGCTATACGAACGATTTATAACGGGGAATTCGTATGGTTTGATTGAGTATCGTGAGCTATTTGAAAGTTTAAGAGTGAAGATTGGATAAGGGACAAAATAAAAGGGATGAGGCATTCCATGAAATTGTGGGTTTTTTTATTTGACGTGTGCACCTTTCTCTTTCCTTCACATCGTGTTATTTAGGGTTGATACTTTATAATGTTCCTGCCAAAATGCCCACTGAGGCAGATTTCCCCAAAATTTCCACCGGTAAAACAATGAACGTCGACGACCGTCGGATCGATAAGTTCCGAGAACAGTCGATATTTGACTTGCGTTGACTAGAATACAAACAGTGATGGTTGATGCGGTCTGTTCTCAAGTTGTTCCAAGTCTTGGTGGAAGATTAAATCTCGTTCATAGCGAACTCTGAATTTAAATAATGTCGAACCATTTCTCCGAATGTTGTGTGTGCCCATAAAAGATCTTTCACGATTCACCTGCCGTGATGACTATAAGAACGGTGACAATTTGCTATCTTTCCGTTTGTCCCTGTTATGTTTCCGATGGTGATTTTGATTGCTCAAGTCTCACAGTCATTTCTGGCCCTGTTTCAAGTCTTGCACCGCAAATCTGTTCCTCAGTCGTGGGAAATTCTTGCTCCCCTTCCTTTAAGCCATGCTGAAGTTGTCGACAATTATGATTCTTTCAAATATTTTCATTCGATGTAAACTAGTTGTTATTACTATGTCGAATAATATTGGTTTTCACCCGTGAACGACGACTGACTTTTCAGTCTTCCCTCCAAGCTAAGGAGGTGTTTTCACAGCTGACCAAGTGTATTACTGCCTAACCGTGTCCCTATTACTTGTAATTCGAGCCTGTGAGATATTTTGCCCCATACTTAAGACGTGAACCACTGAATAAAGACAGATGCTCGGAGTTGCAGGCAAAGGATAACATTTGTTATTTTGATGTTTAGCACTGCCTTGGGTGGTGGAAGATGCAGGCAAACTAGAAATTATGTGGAGGTATATACTCTGAAAAATTAAGTACAGTTGGATATTTAAGTCGTCTGCTTTCTCAGAGAACAAATACGGATGTATTTCTTCAAAAGTGTCAATGTTTGTGGCACTGTTTTGTTTTTAATTTGCACTTCTGTTGGAATGTTAAAAGCACTCTAAAACGCAGATGTAGTTCGAGGTTAAGGATAAGTCAGACACATTCCAATGGTTAATACAGACAAAAGAAAATTTATGGAGAATTTGCTGGCATATTTTTTTCATGATAATGCAGACCCAATAAGTTGAGATCCGGGAAGGAACCAGCGGTGTGGGAGGGTGGATTGTCCGCCCCACAGCTGGAGCATAATGGGAGCTCAAGGACGAATATAACTCGACAAAGTCAAGGAACACAAAAACAATTCCCCCGTGTGGCTGACGTTTTGTTTTAATATGTGTAGGCTACGCTGGTTCTTTCCAAACATTTAAAATATTTTCAACCAGTCTCAGTCCTAAAAGACGTAGCTCGAAATTTCTCGAAACAACAAAACGGTGAAGTACGTAACCTGCTACTCATCACAGTTGGTTAATAAAATATAATAATAGTTTTAATAATAACTCTTTTTGCTGCAATAGGGCGACTTTCCCATAGACTTGTGCACAAACCTAAACTGTCACCTAACCCAAGTTTACCTTATCTTTTTTCCACGAAATTTAGTATTTTTACTAATTGGACCATGAGGAACCGATCTAGATGGTTTGCGACAGCAAAATTCCTTGTCCCTAAGGTCGTTTTTCAAAAAAGCGACACAGTTTGTGTGCCTTAATAAGGTGTGTCGCCCTATTGTGGACGGAGTTAGCAAAATCTGTCGCCCTATTATAGCTGTTAGTAATATAACTGAACTTGTTTTGAAAATAATAATGATTTTTTTTCGGGAGGGAATTCATTTGTCGGTCGTTTATTAACAAATACATAATTTCAATTTCGGCTGGAACACTTTGGCCCTTAAAAAAATCCTACGAAGGAAATGTCCACAACTTTAACAGACAAGCCGTATTGACCCCATTAATTTACACCACAGAGGGGGTGTTTCTGAATCCAAATTAGGCAGGTGACAGGAAGAAAGATCCCCGACATCACAGGTGAAGGCTGGAATTTGTGGAGACTCCGAAGGGGTTCCGGTTGGACTGAGTTATGTTGATTTCAAAATCTATACACCGGGAGAAATAATAGCTGTACATATTTCACTACACCCCCTACTGCGGTCATGAGCGATCTAACTTCACCCAATTCGGCCAAGCCGAAGTGACACTCGTAAAATATTAGATGCGTCTTGGGAGAACTTTTTACCAACTTGAAGAATGAGGACAAAAAGTCGGTATTTTTAGAATTTTGTTTGGGGATTTATTGGTATGTTAATGTTGCATGATTTTGTTGTTTTCTTAATGGAAGTGACCTTCAGTGGTAATGGTTATCCCGCCTCCGTCAACAATGAGATATTTTCACTTGACTCATTTGATTTATCGGAATACTGAGTGAGTTATTTAGCTGTTTTAATGTTTATATTCTGTATGTGTTGAAAGTCTGAAAGCTTACGATACTCTCTACCTAAATACCTAAACGTTAGCATAATATTTGTTTAATATCAAGTCCGAAGACCTTTTCTTTCCTTTAAAGCGTACGGGTTCGATTGACCTTTTGCTCGCAATTTTTCTAGTCTTAATTTTGGGCAGTTCGATAAATGAACTTTGACAACAGCAGACATTTCTCAACAAAACGGCATCCGATATGTCAGGAGCCTTGTTTTTACAAATTTTGAAGCACTACTTAGGATAACAATCTTTGTTATTTTTTGCAATTGCATTTTGATATCAAACTCAGACATCTTGTGAAGATGTCGGTATCGCTCAGTTGGTGACTATTATCTTAAACGCAGTCAAAACTGGACTTTCCATGCACGTCAACTTATAAACCCCCCAAATTTCCTTTTCTCACGCAAAGAGAAAATTTCGCTCATTGCTGTTTTTTCCAACCAAACGCAGGCCTCTGGCATACACACACATTCCTGAAATGTCGCTGCACATACAATATTTGCACTTCCTGGTTCAAAACAAGAGACAAGTTATTATTGCTGTTAAAGCTCCAGAAATACTTGACAAATAACTCATGATCAATGTCGATGTCTTTGTAACTCTTTTACCCCATGCAGATACATTGTGGCGTCCTTTCTCTCACCAAACGGGGCTCGGAACGTGTTTCCTTGCTTTGACGAACCTGCCTTCAAAGCTAACTACACTGTGACCATCGTACATCCAGTCGGGTACCGTGCTCTGTCTAACATGCCAGAAGTACGCCGTGAAGCTAGAGAAGAAGGCTGGAACGCCACCTACTTTCAAACCACGCCCAAGATGTCGACGTACCTAGTAGCGTTTGTAGTATGTGATTTCTGGCAAAAGAGCAGGACTGTCGACAATAGAGTGGTACGTCCTTTCACATGACATAGATACTGTGGACTTTAGGAAATGTTCCTTATGCTTCCAAAATGAAACACCAAGGACTAGACAAAACCGACAATTACAACATTGTTTGTTTCTTTAGTGTCAACTTTCGGAATTAACAATTCAAGACTCAGGCTTGTAACCTTTAAAAGTGCAGACCAACATGACTTTTGCTAAAATAGTTGAAAATGGATGAATCTCACCTTCACCACTAATTAGATTTGCAATGTCAATTTGTTTCAACAGTTTAGCGTGTGGGCTAGAGAAGATGTTTTCAACGACACAACGTTTGCCCTAGAGTACGGCACGCGAGCGTTTCGATTTTTGGAGAAATACAGTGGTCTTGAATATCCTCTACCTAAATTGGGTAAGTTATAGGATTTGGTTGATATGGAACAATCATCCGAAATCGTTTCAGTTATATTCTCTAATCATCAATAAGACTATCATGACAATTGTGTCAAAATAACAGGAGTGATGATGTACAATATTGTTACGGTACCGATCTTTAAATTTCCCAACAGTTGATTATATATAGGCATTACCTTTACAAACGTTCCCAAGGAAATATAAGCCTTGAAGTTTCAGGTGTTCAGATCTCTGAAGGGGAACCAGACATCGCCGCTGTAGGCATCGTTGTCTAATTTAAATTGTTTCAAGTAATTTGCTGTGGTTACTTTTGGACAGACATGATTGCTTTACCGGAGACCATATCAGGAGGGATGGAAAATTGGGGCTTGTTGATCTTCCGTGAGTCGTACATGCTGCTTAACCAAGAGGAAACACCCAGTAAGAAGATACAAGAGGTGGCCACAGTCATAGCGCATGAGATTGCCCATCAGGTAAACTTCTTAGACAGATTATGTCTTATCTTGGCCTTAAGACTCGACTCTTGTCTTGACTGATGCTTCATTATTATTACTATAAACCACGTAATATGAATATCTACAACGTATTTTATCAGAACTTTGCTTTTCCTTCTTTATGTTTTCTTTTTATTTTGGCGCAAATCGCGGATTTATATCTGTTTTCTCTTGCAGTGGTACAGCAATTTGGTAACCCAAGAATACTGGGGAGAGCTTTGGTTGAAGGAAAGCTTCGCCAATCTTCTAGCTCATCTTGCTCTGGATCACATTTACCCCAATCGGAAAATGGTAAGGAATAGAATGATCCGAAAACTGAAATTCAAAGCTATGTGGTATCACGCCCGTGCGTAGGTGGTTCACTTGGAGCTTCGTCGACGAATAGGGCTGTCGAATTACACGCCCGTCTCAAATTAAGAACGCGCACGACATGCACGTGGTCTGTAGAGAGCCGTTCGTTCACGCATGCATGGGCCGCCACGTATATCAATCATTCCAACTCGCTCTAAGCCAATTGGCTTGTTATTGTTTCCTTTCAGATGGATGAGTTAAGTTTGGCCGGGGAAGAGTTTTTGAGAGTCATGGAGCTAGATGCCCAGCCAACCTCTCACGCCGTACAGCCGAACATTAACGACATCAGCGCTATTCTCAACAACTTTGACTTGACGAGTTATTACAAGGTAGGCCTAGTCGAACCATATGATGCCATATGTACAAGTTACAGCAAGTCATATGTGATTGGAAAAACAACAGACAATTTGCAACTTCCTTTATTTTGGTAACTTGCATGTCTGAAATCCGGTCACCATGGAGACATATCATGAATAATAATAAGTTTATGTGTTTAATATTTTCTATTTTAGAGTGAAGCAGTGCTTCGTATGTTGCGATATATACTGGGACCAGACTTGTTTCAGAGCGGACTTACAGTAAGTAAATCCATGGAAATTCTTCAAATGTTGATGCATTTAGAATTTCAGTCCAAAATTTTCTGCTAATTGGTTACTTCGATTGTTTACTTTATTGAAATCTATATGAAGTATATTTTACTATGGAACAAGAAACGAAATCAAGCTACTTTTTGCATATAGTGTCTGCTAAAAAATGATTCATCATCATTTCTTTATAAGTTTATCCTCGTTTTATACTGTTGACATTGAGATGCGCTCGTCTCATCTTTTTTCCCTGCAGACATTTCTTCAAAACAGAGCCTACAGCAACGTCAAGGCGACTGATTTATGGGATGCATTATCCATGGTGAGCTGTTTGTTTGTGTTTTTCGTAAAAACTGTCAGTCTTTCTTTTTCGTTATCTTGTCCATGTGATAGTCCAGAATATAAATATTTTTTTTCTGATCCTTTTTACCGTTTTTAGCAACTGTCGAAATCTCTTGTTATACCTTTGTTGCCAACAGGCATTACGGGACACGGGCATCGACCTCAATATCACTGCCTTCATGAGTCCATGGATTATGCAGATGGGCTACCCAGTCATCAAGCTGACACGTGACTATCAAACGAGAGTCGTCAGTATTTCACAGGCGCCATTTTTCTTGCAACCAGACGCCACTGAGTGTCTGCCCACATCTCCATACGGGTAGGTCTCTTTTGGAAAAATAAATGGAAGACACAATTTTTTCCCCAGTATCGGTTAATAAGCTTCATCTGTTTTTCATGCAAAATAAAAGCATTCCAATTTTCTCATTTGACTTTACCGCAGGTATCAATGGAATATACCAATAATGTATTCATACGCGGACCAAATCACCCCACCTTCGATGGTCATTCTCGGTGACGAATCAGGTATGTTGACATAATTGTTTGGAGCTTTGTGCAACGATATTACATGCAGAAGTTTTCAAAGTAAAAAGTGCTGGCGTGATTTTGTGCTTTGAATTCAAACCCAAATAAATAATTATCAATCACGAGATACTGAAATTCTGAACTTTACATTTCTTCCCTTTGAAAGCTTCCTTCAGTATGCCAGATATTGGCCCCCATCAGTGGATTGTGGCAAACAGTAAACGGACGGGATTCTTCAGAACAAATTACGACGAAACCAATTGGAATTTGATCATCAAGCAACTTCTTGAAGATCACGAGGTGGGATTTAAAATCTTAGTAGTTTTGTAAGTTCTATTAAGGATTTAAATGTTATGTCACATCCTGCGGGGTTCTTTGTTTCTTTCCATCTGTTTCTCCAGTCTTCTCTCCTCCTGCCCATAAGAAGGTGATGTCAATTGTCTTGTTTGTAATCATAATTTTGCTTTGTCATTTTTTTGTAGTTTGGTTTTACCCATACAAAAGCTCTGCATCAGTAAACTTGTACAGGATATTGTTGTCTTAAGAACAGATTCAACCAAAAAAAATCCTTTCCCGTTGGCTAATGATGAAAACCTTGCCTGCAAAATTAAGCTAATTGTGATGATATATTCAGTTACATTCTTCTCCCGCATTTTTTGGCTATTTAAAGTCTGGAAACAATTACTTACCAAGAAACGAATGGAAACATCTGATACCCAAATATTTTGTTAATCAGATATTTCTCCATCAACAATTCCCCGTTTAGACAATGACCAGCATAATAACGGCATTCTTTGCACAGGTAATCAGTACAGCGGATCGAGCAATGCTGATAGATGATGCATTCCACCTGGCAACTGCTGGTCGTCTTAGCATCACTGTAGCACTGAACCTGACTAGGTACCTGACTAAAGAACGAGAATACGTGCCCTGGAAAGTCACCCTGGAGATCCTTGGTTACGTCTCACGAATGCTTAGCTTCACTTCCGCCTTTGGAAATCTGAAGGTATGCTGATAACTGACTTGGTCGTTTTGCAAGAGTGTTGTGCGTTTATTTATTTTTTTAACTTAGGAAGAAAATGAATATCCAATAATTATTGTCTATCTTAGAAAAATCAGAATTTAGCAGACCCCTTCATTATTGAAAATTATAATAGATTTCTACGTATTGATGTGAATTTGTTTGCATGTAGCCTACACTTAATATTCAAGAAGTTAGACAAGACACTGATTCATAAGTATGAGTTTCAATATTTTGGTTGAAATCTACATGTTTGTCTTTATGTATAGAAATACATGGTGCAACAGTTGTTACCCGCTTATGAGGACATCGGCTGGAATGACACGGCGTCTCACCAAGGAAGGTAAGTTCCATAAATTGAAGTTAAAAATAAACAAGAGAATTATGAAAAATAGGCATAAAACAAGAACGCAAACAAGGAATATGATGTCAGAAGGATATAAGCGATGTGATTCCTGAATCGAAGAATGAGTTTTATACTTGGCAATGAATGAGCTATAAGTAATAAAACTGTCGGTTCTAAGATGGCTTGTGGCTGACAATCATGTTGTTCTATGCTTGTATTCGTTTCTCTGAAAGATTATTGCAGATGGAGATTCTGGAAGCAACTTGTTTCTATGGCAACGAGGACTGTACATCTAAGGCCAAAAGTCTTTTCGTGAAACACCTAAAATACGGGACCAGGTAAGTGATTTCGTAATCAACTATTTTGAAATTACTCTAAATAATCTTTAAAAAAAAATTGACAGAGTTTGAGCGCCGAGAGTTACGCGTTGAAAAAAACGCAAAGTTCACAGGCATTGAATGGTGATGTTTGATTCTTTGAAAACTGTTTTTTAAACTTAGTTATAATGAATCATTTGAAACTTGCATCTTTCGTTGAAGAGTGCCACCAAACTTCAGGAATTTCGTGTACTTAATTGGAGTAGCTAATGGTGACGGCTCGACGAGAGACTACGCATGGCAACAATACCGAAACGGCTCAGCGGGTGAGAGGCAACAGTGGCTGAGGGCTTTGGCTGCGACTCATGAGCCATGGATACTCAGCAGGTAGGTCAAAGGTCATAGATCATGTAGGTAATAAACTCCAAAACACAGCCATGAAATATTTTTTTTCATGATTCTTTTATTCATAAAACCTTTTACATCTTTAGACATGATCATAGTTACTGTTTCAAATTTGTATATTAATTTTCAAATTATAATCATCTGCCTCTGATTGCATTATCATATTTAATGTTCCAGTTTTCGTTTTCCCCTTTTTCCAAGTGAATTGCCATGATTGCAACGCTTCCGACTAGACCGAAGCTATTTCCTTGACTTTCAGTTTATAAATTTTTACCTAATTAGCAGGGTGATGATTGTGCTCTATAATGATTTGGCAACCTATTTCTATGGAAAGCTTTGAAGTTTGGGTTTTTTTGTAATTGATTCAAATCTGTACATCAATCAGCTGCTGCATAAGTGAATATCAAGTTGTAAAGCATAACCACAATTAAAACTAAACAACGCCTGCTGCCAAAGAAGAGTCGGGTTTACCGTTTGATGCCACAAAATGGATGGAGCCCTTCCTCAATACCCATCAATTTTCTTTCCTTATTATAATACTGCTCAATTACACTTGGAAAAGATGCCTAGTCACGAAAACCAGTCTCCAAGCGGTGAGATTTTTTGGGTTGAACATTGTACGTACAATTGGAAGCAACATTATATACCTCGTTTCTCCCGCTCTACCAACCCCACCTGTAGCTACATGACCGTTAACTTCATCCCCTCCCTCTCAAGTTTAATAAAAGAGAAACCTGGATCCCACAAATACCACAACCAATAGAACCAGCACGATAGCAGCCAGGACTGATATGGTCTTCTTGTAGAGTTGACACTGATCTCGGACCGTCATAAGCGCCTCTCTGGGTACCAGATTATTCATAGTGTCGGTAAACTCGTACTCCTGATTCACTTTGACCTGCCGCCAAAAAAAAGACAGGTCGACAGTGTTACTGAAACTGAAAGAACAAAAGCCAAGAGAGTTGATTTCTTTGGAAACTAATTTTTAAAATTAGTTCCCTACCTGTCTCGATTTGAGCAGAGCAGTTTCTGTGTTCTTCAGCCTTTCAGTCACTGCATCATTCCGTTTCTGCATTTCGTCCAATTTGCGCCTCTCTCCCTGCAGCCGTGCCGCGAAGTGAACCTCCTGTTGCTTGAATTTGTTGTCGAATTTGACCTGCTGTGCTTTGTAAACTGCGTCGAATGTTGCCTTCTGCTCCTTGCACTTATTGCCGAACGTGTCTTGTTGTTCCTTGAACTTTGCATCGAACAACTCTTTCTGCTTATTGTGGTTGGTGTCGAACATTGCCTGTTGTGCCTTGAATTTGCTGTCGAATGTCGACTCCTGTTGCTTGAACTTCTGCTCTGAGTATTTGGATTCAAACAGCGCCTCTTGCTCAGCCAGCTTGGCTCCATACGCTGCCTCCTGATTCTTGTATTTCGTCTGAAACTTGGCCATGTTTTCTGCGTACTTGGCTTCAAATTCCTCCAGCTTCTTCAGTATTTCAGATCGACTTTTCTCGGCAAGATGAAGCTTGTGGCTCAAAACTCCTTTGGTGTTTTCTTGGCGTCGAATCTTCATTTCTGCTTCCTTCAGCTGTTTAGCTATCTTCTCTTTGGCTTGGTTGAGTGAGATTTGATCTTTCAGGAGTTGATCCATATTCTTGGTTGCTAAGTTACTCTTGTCTTGCATCTCAGCCATCTTTGCCTTGTGGTCAGTGGCCATCGCTGTCAGCTTCTCCTCAAATGCCTTGGTTACTTCATCCTTCTTTGCATTGCACACCTTAATCTCATTCTTCATGGCCTTGCATTGGTTGACTAAAGCCATGATTTGGTCTTCGGCTACACGGAGATGAAGACGGTGAGCAGCTATGGTAGAGCCGTTTGTCTTAAAGTAGGCAAGTTTGTCTCGGATAAACGCTGGGATGCGACCGTGTTTAGATGGCGTGATTGATAAATCAAGTGAACTCGCTAGTTCGCTGAAATGAATATTAAAAAAATGCAGCTTGTTTGTAAAATATTATTGATCAAGAATACACCTCCCGAAGTTTATTAAAGCGCCGTTATCGGTGGACAATTTACATCGTTCCAATCGTCCACCTTGATCCTATGCTTCTAAACTATTAAAAAATCCGAAACTTTTAATGTTGTCTTATAATTATAAGTTATAGGCCTACCTCTTTTCAGCGTCCTTTGAAGTCGAGTCCATTTCTTCTTTTGCTGTCTTCAGACTCGAGGACAAATATCCAAGAAGCAGGGTCAAGGAAAAGATCATGCTCAACGTGTATATTATCCCTTCCTCTTTAGCTTCTCTTTATTGATCCCCTGAATTAATTTCTACTGCCCTAAACTTGTGCCCCGGCGAAACAACGATGTACGTCTCCCCTGCTCTGAATCCACTTGCTTTTTGCTTTGTTTTGTTTTCGATCTTTTGTTTTTCTAGTGCATTCAACGATTGCGCGTTTGAACGCACGACTCACCCGACGCGGACGCGCAATACGGGGCATTGCATTGTGCGCATATCTTGGGCAGAAAAATTCATTAGTTGAACAAAAGTCAAAACAAAGATGTATTATATTGTCAAAGTGTTTCTCCTTTTTATAGGTACATGGAGCGATCCCTGAATGAAAGTTTTGTGCCGCGACAAGACACTGTCGAAGTTTTCAAATTTGCCATCAACGGTCCTTTGGGAGGATATCTAGCTTGGAACTTCTTCCGCCAACACTGGGATATCTTGAAAGAGAGGTACATATTTTATACACAGTCATCACAACCAAAACAAAGACATATTTCTCTATGTTATGATTAAAACATTTCAAAATGTCTTGCTTGTTTTCTTGTTTTGTGTGCAGATACGCTAAGACGCTGTTCCAGATGAATCAGATCATTGATGCAGTCACTCAGTGGTTTAACACAGACTTCCACCTGAAAGAGGTAAAGGTTGATGCGCAAGAATTGTTTCGCCTTTTTTTAATTTTAAATTATCAAAACATATTGTCACAATTAATTATTATTACTCGGATATGTTTCTCTTCAGCTTCAAGACTTTGTGGCCAGCAAGGAGAAGGAACTAACAGGTATGGCGGGGCTGAGCAATTTCAGACAAGCGGAGGAGATTACGAAAGTCAACATCCGCTGGATGAAGAATAACTATGAAGAGGTCAAACGGTGGTTAGAGGAGGCTGTTTCCGGTGGCTGATGCATTGTGGGAACTTACATGATTGACATAATTAGCAGCCATCTTTTGTACGAGTATTTGTATTATAAACTAGGTTTTTAGCACCTTCGAGTTGCATGTTTTCAAACAAACGTCATGCTTTCAATTGAAAATCACTTCAACGGAAGTTTCAATATTGTATTAGGCATATAAACAATGTTTGGACATTATGGCGACCTGAGTATTATGAGTACCGGTAATGTCACCGAACTGACGTAAGAATCCCGTTATTCGCACGGATTATTGTTTTAATCTGTAACTCATAAACCTCGACATCTGGAGAAAAATAACGAAACAGTGTCTGGGACATTGCATCATTAATCCATTGACAACTAATGCATATTGCAACTTTTTTTAACTTGTAAGAAAATATATTAGTGGTTTGGTGTAAATTGTTGGTATTCAATTCAATTCAATTTTGGTTTATTCAAGAAAAATACTGAGAAAAAAGTCCGAAGACTAAACAAGTCAGTTTGGACTATTAGTTTTAGTTTTTTTTTTACACTTGATCTCAGTAACTTGAAGTTTATTGGACCTGTTGTTTTTGTAATGGAAATTTATTACATGTTCACGTTAACCGTAAATGATGTCTATAATCAGTATTTTATTGGTAAGTTGGTTGTGTTGTTTAGTGACACTGTGTTGATGTGGATTTGACGATACACTTTATGTGGAATTATTGTTGTTTCGACTGAAAATTGTCAAGTTTTAGCAGGTATGTTTGCCAGTTTTGGTAATGAAAAATGTAAAAACAAAATTTGTTGATTAGTTGTCCTTGATTGAGTAGTATGGTACGTGCGCCTTGCTGAGCGATTTGTTTTACTTATAGGACCAATATTTATTTACGAAAATCCACCGTAAAGGCGTCGAATAAGGGGTTTATAATGAATTGAAAGTAGTGACGAGGTGGATTTTGAATTGAGCTGAGATCGAATAGTTATGTGTAGGATATAGGCCTCCTGTACAACATTGGGAACCTGTCCAGGACATTTTGATTGTTTTAAAATCGATTTTTATGTGGTATAGGTGATATAAATTTCAATAATTAATCGTAGGTCTATATCATTGTACATGTATAACTATAATTATCTGAGACAGAATCAATGTTCAATTTTAACATACTAGTGACCAGATACATGAGGCGGAGGTATTAATGGAAAAGGGCGGAAGGTTGTTTCATGTAACATTTTTTGTAGTGAGTGTATTCCAATCTCACCGTAGCATTATACTTGTATTGTATTATACTGTCATGTACATCACCTGTAATCATGTCAAATGCGGAGGTCACTCAGGGTTTTGGTACTGTGACTATGTTTCTCGAAAGCTAGGTTCGCTCCCAAACTGGATCTTCCAAACTTCATAGTGCCCTCGGGGTCTCAAACTTTAATCTGGACAGACATTCCTGACCGACGGTGTTTACTGACTTTTACGACGTTTTGGGCTACAGTAACCATGGAAACGTTTATGGGCCTTTACAAGTCATAATGCACAGCCAGTTCACAGTAGGAAAAGGCAACTCACGACAACGACCTTTATAGAGACGAGACTTAAAGACGAGACTTGGGGACGGAGAGGGCCAACCAAAAAGAGAAGCTTGATGCACCTTCCCAATCCCACTCAAAAATGAGTTGAGGTATGAAGTGCGCTCTGTGACGGAAATACCTGGCATAAAAATGACCACACTGAAATAAATAAAGGTATGGGAAAGGGGGAATGAAAAAAACTGGTGTTGTAAGAAATGATAGGAGCTTATAAAAAAGGAAGCGTTTTTGTTTGATCGAGGACCAAACATATTTTGATTATTTTAGTACAAGGATTTTCTCAAAGTAACAATTCCATTTATTTTAGGTCATTTTTATTAATTATCTGTTAAAATTATCGGTATTGTCACTGTCAGCTCATTTATACAAGTAAACGCTGATTTGTATTTCGATATTGTCCATATACAAGTATAATGTAGAAATAAAACAGTACGTTGTTGAACAGGTTTTCTGTTTGAATTTGGATTACATGTACATGTACTTGAATTTGGATTACGAATGATGAAACGACACGTACGTAGTCTGATTCTCAGAAAAACTTATGTATTATTAATATATATAGGCATGGACAGGAATCCTTCTGCAACTTTAAACTAAAAAAGTCTGGAGGTTAAAGTTGTCTGTTGCCTTCATACAACTCATAAACCACACATCGAAATGTCTGTTATTTACGACATGTCACCAAAGACAAGAGTCGCTGTTTATTCCACTGGTTGTTGGTGGCTTTCAGTACCCCGGGCCTTTGGATCCAGATGGGTACACAGTGGTATTTTCTCAGTCCGTGTAGCCATTCGCCCTATCTGGGACCATTTTCTGGTACTATTCCTTGCAAGGTAGTAGTGTGATATCATTCCATCAGCATGGTCACGGGTGTGGTAACGAACCACTCGATGGTCCTCCTGGCCGTAGCCTTCATATTGATGGATGTGATGGTCAGCGTGAAGGGAGGGATTTTACCGAAAGTTGAAAAGAGGTAAGGCATCTTGTCAAAAATATAAATAAAAAAAATCAATTCTTCTTAAAGTACCGATCTATCGAACCAGGTGCCTGCGGGTCGATGGCTAAGGGCAACATCTTTGATTAACTTCGATTTGCATTGAACATCAATATGATTTTTTGTGATGGACTTCACTTGCTTATTTTTAAAAAAATGTTAATAGGTAATATCCGTTTTATTACGCGGTTCACGTCGTTTTCTAACACATCAGGGAAGCAGATGACGTCAAGCAGCCGTGGGAGTCGACGCGGCTACCTGAGACCCTGCGACCCATCTCCTATGATCTCAAAGTCAGAACCGATCTGACTAACTCCATCTTCACCGGTTCCGTCAGTGTCTTGGTAGAATGCTTGCAAGACACTAACGTCATACTGATTCACAGTAAGGAACTAGTCATCAGCGAAGGGAAGACAACCTTGACACCACAAGGTAGCGGGACCAAGGCTCCTGAGTTGGCTAAAGATCCGTGGCTGTATACAGATAACCAGTTTGCTGTGATCGAACTGAATGGCGAGCTGGATAAAGGAGCACAATATCGGCTGTATATGGAGTTTCAAGGACCGTTGAAGAATGACTTACTGGGCTACTACAAGATGTCCTACAAGACTGCCTCCGGAGAGGAAAAGTAAGAACTATCCTTTAATCTGCTCTTCTTTTACATAAAAAAACATCTTAATCGATAAGTCTCTTTGTACATGGAACTTAACATTACCTGTCTTGAAATCATTCTTGAAAATTGTGATTATTCGCACGCCCCTTCATGCTTTCAATACAGATTTTATGCCCATCTGATTCATCTAAAATAATTTTCTAAATCATTCAAAAATAGGTATCTGACGAGTACCTTCTTTGATCCAGTGGACGCCCGTAAGGCTTTCCCATGCTTTGATGAGCCTGATTTCAAAGCTACCTTTACTATCACCCTGGAGCATGAGCCTGAGTACCACGCCCTCTCCAACATGCCCAAAAGACGTCCAGATGAACAACTTGAAGATGGATGGATTAGAGCAACTTTCGAAGAGACCGTTGTCATGCCAACGTATCTCGTTTGCTATGTCATCAGTGAGTTCAAGGCAAAGTTTAAAAACACGACTAATGGCGTTAAAGTAAGTAAGAGCGGTATTAAATCTCTTTAAAAAACCTAAAAAGCTATTTCAGCACAAAAATTGCCAGAATGTTGGATATTTTGCTGGTTAAATTGTCTTTTCTTTGTTGCTTCGTCGTTGTTTCAGTACTTGATAGTAGGCAGATGAGCACAGTTTTCTCACAAATGTGTTCAATGAGCAAATGTTTGGTTCACAGTTTGAACAGAAAACCCCTCAACTTAACAGTGTCTTCCTGAAGTGACATCACAGCAACAGCGCCCTCATTGGTCCGGAAGTGCTGCTTAAAAAAGTTTAAAGAAGTGCATTCACCAAGAAGGGATGTCAAGTTATTTTCAGATATTTCAAGAGGAGTAGAAAGTTGCACAAAATATAATTCTCAAGTAAAATTCATCATGGCCCATTAATACATTCATGTCAGGGGTCGCAAGCCGATCCCCCTCCCCCCCCGACACACACAGTCACACTCATCCACCATCAAAATGAGTCATCTCCGTGCATTTGTTGCGTCTTTTTTGTAATAATTGTTTTGAAAATCTATTTTTGAGTTTAGTTTGGCGTATGGGCTCGGGAAGATTTCATCGATCAAGTGGACTATGCGCTCGATAAAGGGGCGGCCATATTGGATTACTTCGATACCTTGTTTGGAGATGAGAATAAATATCCTCTGCCTAAAATGGGTGAGTTCGGTGTTACATATCTAAACTCGACCAATGAAGGTTTACTGTTAATAATCTCAGCGCAAGAGTACTCCATACTTTCTGGCAATCGATTGCCGTACTTTAGATGAGGGCGCCCTTCATCCCATGAGATTAAAACTTATTACTTATATAAAAATGAGGGCGCTTTTCATCCCAATCCATTTTTTTTTCATTATCATCCAATTCGGTCATGTCGGTTGTGAACAAAACATAGTACAATTATCACTGAAATTAAGGGTGTCCTTCATGTGATGCGTTTCAAATATTATTAACGTCTTGCGGCTTCGTACAATGACGTTAACAAGTTATTTATCGTATGTCTATTTTACTAATGATTTTTTTTCTTTGCTTAATTTCAGGCCTACCATAGCCCACAATTAAAATCTTTACAAAAAATACATAAAAAGAGAGGACTGAAGATTCCGTAAAAGCGAACTTGATTACCGTCTTCATAAAGAAGTTAGCCTTTCGCCACGGCTATTGTGGCTTAACTTGCCAGCATTAGACAAAGCGGCGAAGCCGCGACTTTATTATCAAATTATTAAAAACGAGGGCGCCCTTTATCTTATGTGGATGATTGGGTTGATTTTATTGTCGTCTTCGAAAATGAGGGCGCCCTTCATCCATTCTTAAGGCATGTTTCGTGTACAGCTTGATCCAGAATAGTCCAGATACGCTAGTGCTATTGCGGGAAACGCAGATATGGGATTTTTTTAACAGCGCTTGGTTCGTATACGCTAATGCTATTGAGGGAAACGCAGATATGGCATGTTTTTCGCAGAGCTTGGTTCGCATACGCTACTGCTATTAAGGGAAACGCAGATATGGCATGTTTTTTGCAGAGCATGGTTCGCATACGCTAGATCTATTAAGGGAAACGCAGATATGGCATGTTTTTTGCAGAGCTTGGTTCGCATACGCTAGTGCTATTGAGGGAAACGCAGATATGGCATGTTTTTTACACAGCTTGGTTCGCATACGCTAATGCTATTGAGAAAAACGCAGATATGGCATGTTTTTACAGAGCGCTTGGTTCGCATACGCTAGTGCTATTGAGGGAAACGCAGATATGGCATGTTTTTTACAGAGCTTGGTTCGCATACGCTAGTGCTATTGAGGGAAACGCAGATATGGCATGTTTTTTACAGAGCTTGGTTCGCATACGCTAGTGCTATTGAGGGAAACGCAGATATGGCATGTTTTTTGCAGAGCTTGGTTCGCATACGCTAGTGCTATTGAGGGAAACGCAAATATGGCATGTTTTTTACAGAGCTTGGTTCGCATACGCTAGTGCTATTGAGGGAAACGCAGATATGGCATGTTTTTACACAGCTTGGTTCGTATACGCTTATGCTATTGAGGGAAACGTAGATATGGCATGTTTTTTGCAGAGCATGGATTGCATACGCTAGTGCTATTAAGGGAAACGCAGATATGGCATGTTTTTTGCAGAGCTTGGTTCGCATACGCTAGTGCTATTAAGGGAAACGCAGATATGGCATGTTTTTTGCAGAGCTTGGTTCGCATACGCTAGTGCTATTGAGGGAAACGCAGATATGGCATGTTTTTTTACAGCGCTTGGTTCGCATACGCTAGTGCTATTGAGGGAAACGCAGATATGGCATGTTTTTTGCAGAGCTTGGTTCGCATACGCTAGTGCTATTGAGGGAAACGCGGATATGGCATGTTTTTACACAGCTTGGTTCGTATACGCTTATGCTATTGAGGGAAACGCAGATATGGCATGTTTTAACACAGCTTGGTTCGCATACGCTAATGCTATTGAGGGAAACGCAGATATGGCATGTTTTTTGCAGAGCTTGGTTCGCATACGCTAGTGCTATTGAGGGAAACGCAGATATGGCATGTTTTAACACAGCTTGGTTCGCATACGCTAATGCTATTGAGGGAAACGCAGATATGGCATGTTTTTTGCAGAGTTTGGGTTCGCATAGGCTAGTGCTATTGAGGGAAACGCGGATATGGCATGTTTTTTTTGCACAGCTTGGTTCGTATGCGCCAATGCTATTAAGGGGGAGGGGGCTCGGGGGCGCACGCCTCCCACCTCCATAAAAAATTGTCACCCCTCCCCAGTCGCCCATCACATTTGAAATAACGGGCGTAACAGAAATTGGGCGCCGCCCACTGTAACATTTAGCCCCCCACCAACGGTCAGAACCCCGGCTACTGCCGCTGGTCGGTATAGGCTGAGAACCTCGCTGTTTTGTTTGATTGTTTGTTGTTTTTTAATTTCTATTATACGATAAAAACCGATGAAATAAAATTGAAAAAAGTTGAATATAGTGTGAAGTAAATGTACTAACAAATGCCA
>JASAOE010000160.1:0-28916 GCA_029964075.1 Patiria pectinifera
TTTTCTCAGACATGATCGCTTTGCCAGACTTCACAGCTGGTGCTATGGAGAACTGGGGACTGGTAACGTATCGTGAGAGTGCCCTCTTGTACAAGGAAGGAGTGTCATCAGAAAGTCAAAAGCAACGAGTTTGCACCATCATTGCTCATGAGTTGGCTCATATGGTACAACAAATCCCTTTCAAACAAAATGTTCATAAAGTACATGTAGAAATTTATGGCATTATAGGCATTGTGTAACCCTTTAAGATTTCTACATTCAATCAAAGCTCATACTTTGTAAACACAACGTGTGAGCTTTGCATCCCCGAATGGATAAACACAGTTTCTTCTAGAGCGGAATAAACTTACAGAAATGTGTAAAAGCTTGCAATGAATTTATTAACCACTCTACATAACCAGGAAGTTTCCCAGAAACCTTCAAGGTGAAGCACCCGTTATTAAATTTTGCAAGTGAATTTACAAATGTAGCTACTTTATGCAGATTTCATTGATATTGTAAGAACAATTCCTTGTGTTTATATTTTGTCATTTTTTTTATGCTAGTGGTTTGGAAACTTGGTGACAATGAAATGGTGGGACTACCTGTGGTTGAATGAAGGTTTTGCCAGCTATGTTGAGTATGTTGGAACTGATGAAGTGGAGCCTGAATGGGGAATGGTAAAATCACTAGAGCTGTTGTTTGCACAGTTTAATTGTCATTCATAACAGAAAATTATGCCTCCATATTCCACAAATACCACTCCTCCTCATCAAATTCTTGTCATCTTTTAATGTCATTTTGAATTCAAATAAAAAATTGGAATTTTATAATCAAGATTTCTGTCAAACATTTCCTAAATTATGAATTTTGTATAGAGCACAGAAAAAAGTTGTTGTGTAATAGTATTTGTCTAAGCCTCCTCATTTATGAACAGTTTTTTTTTTCGTGATAGCCCCTATAGTCCAGAAACAAACAAGCCACTTTTGATTAACCTCAGCAAAATTATTATTTTTCTTATTCTTATTATAGTGGGACAAGTTTATTTTGTATGACCTTCATCGTGCCATGGCAACAGATGCACTGGTTACTTCTAGACCGATGGTCACTGAAGTCTTGACACCTTCAGAGATAAACAGTATGTTTGACAGGATTTCATACCAAAAGGTACGTATTCCCAACTCTTCCGGCTGTACTTAAGAATCACCCTGTTGAATGTCAAAAGTATTTAATTTCTGCCTTCTCACATAGCAACAAAATAAATATATTGAAGAATATGTACCAAATCATGCTGAAAATACAAAGTATAGCTGTTGAAAGACACATGCTACCCTTGAAGAGCATCAGTCCTATTTTACAAGTATCATGTTTTGTGCTTGTATTTATTCCATGTCTAAAATTGTTTTGCCAGGGTGCCTCCATTCTACGTATGATGCAACATTTCTTAGGAGAGTCAACTTTCACAAAGGGACTCCAGGTACGACTTGCATTAAATTGTAGATTTATAAGGATTTTTTTTTAGCCATATGTTAGGATGCATTGTTAGTCAGCATAAGACTTGATTTCACAGTCACATTTAATTTGTATGTATTGAGTATGTACCAAGGGAAACTACTCTCAATGAAATGTTTCAACTGTTGGAAACAAAAATTAATAAGAAACAAGCCTCCTAATTCTCTCTTTATATACCCTTTGACTTTGTTCAAGAACAGGCGATTAGAAAGGAAATCATTTTGACCCTGTTGAATTGAATACTCTCGTGAATACAAAAACGATAAATTTTTCAATTTTGACTAATTCTTTTTCCAGTATTACTTGACAGCTTTGCAGTACGGCAACGCAGAAAACAGTGATTTGTGGTTCCATCTTGAAAAGGTATGTTCATCACAAAGATATTTTTATGACAACAATTCTAAGCGAGGAGAAGTGTTCTTATTGGATTGATTTTAAACGTAGTTAAGTAATAAGTCTATTCCCAAACCCAAACATTTTTCCCCTGCAGGCAGTGCAAGAAGACAGTGTAGATCTTGGTGAGGGACTTGATGTAGCAACCATTATGGCAACCTGGACACTTCAGATGGGCTTTCCATTCATCAAAGTAGAGAGAAGCTACAACGGTGCTCGTGCAGTCACAGCTAGAGTGGAGCAGAAACGCTTCCTGTCTGATCCTAACTCAAACACATCTACCCACTACCCAGATTTGGGGTAAGCAGCTTTTGATAGAGAGCAATGGTATGTTTTGCTCTCATAAGTGGCTCACAAATATTGTCATGTGACACCCATGCTCTAATATTGCTAAATTTAAGTGTCTGATGGTTGATACATAGAAGTAAAACTTTACTCAAATGTTAATTTGAACTATGTTGTTGGCACTCACGTTTGGTCAGGGGATGTAACCTGGAGTACCTATGTTACTTTATGAATTGAAAATATTTTTTATTGTTGTTCAGTTACAAGTGGTACGTGCCGCTGACTTACACAAGTGCAAGCAGTGCTGATTTTGATTCACCAAGAAGCATGTGGCTCAAACCACAAGATGAGTTTGGTAAGTGGAGAATTTGGGAGAAAAGACTTGGCAGGTTGGGAACGTGTGAATTAGTCAGACGGCTTCACTAGGGTTCTAGTAATAATCCCTGAAACCAAACTTTCATTCCCCCTGATTAAAGCCTAGTAAAAAGGTTTAGACAGAGTATATTAAAGTTGGAATAAAGTAGGAATTCAGTATTCCACCACACGAAGTGTACAAATTACTCCATGAGTGATGTCAACAGTAAAAGGGGATTACACTAACAATGCCTTTGCCACCTTTCATTTGACAAGCTTGTGACTTGACTAGTAACCCATGAAAACCACAGCAAACAGTCTGTTACATCTTTCCCATTTGTCTTATTCCTAATGACAGGTACCTTACAGATTCCAGGGGGCAGTGATGATGAATGGGTGCTAGTAAACATCAACCAGCGAGGAATGTATCGTGTCAACTATGATGATAAGAATTGGGAGCTACTCAAAGCTCAGTTAGAGATCCAACACACGGTAAAGTAGATCAGGAATAATGTTCACTTTAAAAAAAACTATTCCAGAAAAAAACTGATGCAGAAGAGAAAATGTTGCCAAGCATTCTGCTCCATCCAAACAGGTTATTCTATTCCTTCTGTCATATTTTCAAATTTGGAAATAAAACACTACAATTTAACTCCAGTTTTGTTTTTATGCCCCTCTGTATTCAAGTCCCCTCACATTATCTTATCTTCTCCAGGCAATTCCAACAGCCAGTCGAGCTGCTCTCATCAGTGATGTCTTCAGTCTGGCAACAGCAGGAGAGATCAACCACCGTACTGCTCTGGATATGACCAGCTACTTGAAGGAGGAAAGAGACTATGTCCCTTGGTATGCTGTGGACAGTGCCTTTGGGAACATTGAGCGCAATATCCAGAGAAAAGGAGCATTTGGAAACTTCCAGGTAATTATTTGGTAATTAGTTTGAAATAAAATAAATAATGAACTGCTTTTCCAATTATGCTGTCAAGTCAAATATTAACCATTCTGTTTGGTTGTGAGGGAACTTATACATTGTGAGGGGAAAATATTTACAGGAGATTGTCTGCTGGTCGTGACAAGCTTGTTTCTTCTGTTGAAAGAGTTGTTTGTTTTCATACTTAAAGGCTGTCTCCCTTTTTGGTGTTTCAGAAATATATGAAGGAACAAATAACTCCAATGTATGAATATATTGGATGGGATGATGAAGGAGACCATCTGAAAAGGTTTGTACACAATAAAGTTTTGATGATGATCTCATCTATTGACTTCCTTCATTGCAGCTGAATTTTTGAGCATAACAAGATTTTCATTTGTTTTAATGAAATGAAGTACCTGTTTATCCTGATTCTTTGGTGAATCTTAGTTAATAACGACATATAGTAAGCCTTACAAGCCTAATAAGGGTTTTTGCTTTACTTCTTAATATAATTATTAGGATTGATTTTATTGCAGCAGATTGTAATTTTACATTTGTTTTTATTATTAGGTTGAGTCGTGGACGTGCCATAAGTATGGCATGTCGCTATGGCAATGAGGATTGTGTGCAAACATCAATAAATCTGTATGCTGAGTGGATGGAAAACATCAGTGTTACCCCGTAAGTCAAACTGGTCTCTTTTCTTTTTTATTGAATATTTATTCTGAACGTGCTTGTGTGATCATTTGTGAGACCTTTAAGCTTTTACAGAATCAGTTGCAAATCAAGTCCTCAATCCATATCTAAATTTCTATGTTTCAGTACCCCCGGTGTTCACCCGGACATGCAAGCTACAGCATTCTGTACGGCCATCGCAGAGGGTGGGCAAGAGGAGTGGTACTTTGCCTTTGATCTCTACCAGAACCCCAATACAAGCACTTCAGTCAAATCAGCATTGTTGACAGCCATGGCATGCAGCAAGAAGCCGTGGATTCTCAGCACGTAAGTCAGTACTCTTAAACGTGAAGACAAGAAGCCTGCTGCCTTAGCAAGTCACAATCTGCAAAAAACTGTGGACTCGATTGCAGCTCTTCTTTGATTTTGTACAAATGTATTTAACATTTTTGTTGGGCAGGAGATAGCCGTGATGAGTTCCTTTATAATCGGTGTGTGATACCATGCTGCAAGAGTATTAAAGTGAATCGTCATCTTATGGTTTGATCTTTTGAGCTATACTTTTATGTCAGCCATTTGCATTGTTATTTCTTGTGTACTAAACATTGTTTTTCATGTTGTGGCATCAATGTTAACACTTAGGTATTTGAAGAGCAGCTTGGACAGTAAGATCATTAGATCCCAAGACAGAGAGGATGTAGTTACAGCTGTCGCTGGGAATCCTGTGGGCTTACCTTTAGCTTGGGACTTCTTCCGAGCAAACTGGGACTTCTTTAGACAAGAGTAAGATGTTCTGATCCTTTCAAATGATTAAAAAGTCTGGAACAAAAATCGTTATCAAGTTTTTAATGTAGGAGCTCATCAAATGTAATCTTATTGTCAATTTGCTCATCATCAATTCCTATCATCCAAACACCTTCAATCATGATTGTTTTATATGCCCTTTTGTGCTTCATATGACAGATATGGTGACACTGTTTTCCTGCTAGACTCCCTCATCAGTGGTATAACATCCAATTTCAACACTGAATTTGAGCTGCAAGTGGTAAGTTGAAAGAGCACAAATAAAAAAATGCGCCCTCAACAGTGCATGGTCCTCGCTGAAAATTATCAAAATAATTGAAATTGAGCTATCGCCGTTTGCGAGTCAGCCACGTCCCTTAGACAACCCTATGTAATTTTTGTACACTAAGTTTTGTTTGTCTCTGATTTTGCACGTTCCATGTCCATTTGTATATCATATAATTGGACAATATTTCACAAGCTGTGTTGACACGATTCTAACGTGATTCTACTGCGATATGTGAATTTGTCATCAACTGGTTAAAGTTGTCCAATGTTTGTCTTTATAACAGTTGAAGGATTTTATGGAGGCTAACCCGGACCAAGGTACAGGAGCAAGAGCATTTACTGAAGCTGTTGCTGTCATTGAGGGGAATATCCGATGGATGCATCAATTCTATGATGAGGTTGATGTATGGTTGAAAGAAACAGTGTAAGTCACACACTTCTGCCAAGTATTGTATTTTTTTAATGATTTTTTTCATCCAGCTTTGTATCATTAACCTTGAAGATTATATATTATTTTTATTGGCTTATCATTTTCATACAGGGAGTCACCCAAAGTGTGGGAAGAGATACGCCTTCCACAGTCTATAATTCCAGAGCATTATGACCTAACAATCAGGACAGACCTGACTGAATATATCTTCAACGGAACCGTGGACATCCTCTTTGAATGCATGGAGAAGACTAGTGTTATTGTGCTTCACAGCAAGAACTTAAAATTTACCGATGGAGTGACAAATGTAACACGAATTAGTGGTGGCCCTACACCAACTAGAACCAAGGAACCATGGATTTATACACCCAACCAGTTTATCGTCGTGGAGCTGAACTCATATTTAGTGGTTGGGGAAAAGTACATTCTACACTTGGAATTTATGGGACCTCTTGAAAATGACCTGCTTGGTTACTACCGTATGGTCTATACCACCGAAGCAGGAGAAGAAGGGTGAGAATTTCACTGTCTTTCTATTGTATGCTGGTTACTATATACAGACAATTTCAATTCTACGGATGCATTTTGTGTGGCCGACAAATTATTTTCCCCTCACCAAGTTTGCTAATAAATCTGAGTGGCACCGTAACTTGTTTGCAGTACCTTAGTTTTGCAGTAGTTGTTTCACTTAATCTTATAGGGGGTGGGGGTTAATAAGTTCGTGAATAGGGCACTCTCACATCTGTGCTGAAATGTAGACATGGTGTTGTCATTGGACACTAGGCATCTGTTAATTCCAAAAAGGCCACTCTTAAAAGGCGGCTAGTAAAAAATAAAGGCACTTATTTAAAAAAACCCAAAAAACACTTGTTTACCAAAAAAAGGGCACTCGTTTGAAAAAATATTTACAAATATTGGGGGGGGGTAAATGCGGGTGAAAAAAGGGGCACTTGAAGAGAAAAGGGCAGTCTTTAGAAAATATTGAGGTGTAAATACCCCAACCCAGCTGGCAGTGCCACTTTTGTGTCTAAGACTTGACAACGCCAGGTCTATAATCACTCCAACATTATCAGTCAGAAATGAGGCTTTGACAATATTTTGAGGCATTTCAACAAGCTGTGATAATTTTAGCAATGTGTTAAACCTGCAGGAAGCTTGCAAGCACCTTCTTTGATCCAGTGGATGCCCGTAAGGCTTTCCCATGCTTTGATGAGCCTGATCTTAAAGCTACATTCACCATCACTTTGGAGCATCAACCTGAATACCATGCCTTAGCCAACATGCCCAAGAGTCGCCCAGATGAGGACATTGAAGGTGGTTGGAGAAGAGCGACCTTTGAGAAGAGTGTTGTCATGTCAACATATCTTGTCTGCTATGTTGTCAGCGATTTTGTGTCTGTTAATATGACCACAGCACACAATGTTACAGTGAGTATATCTTGGCGGGAAACTTAATGATGGACATCAACAATTTAATATTTTGTGTTCTTCATAAAGAAGATTATGCTTTATCAAACTCAGTATTTTTGCAGATAAATGGCCTATGGAAGATAAAGTTTGATATTTGTGTGAAATGCTTTTTTTTATTTATTTATTTTAGTTTAGTGTCTGGACTCAGAAAGATTTCATCGATCAAGCGGACTATGCTCTCAAAGTCGGCGCCAATGTTTTGGATGACTTTGACAAACTGTATGGATTGGATATTAAATATCCATTACCCAAAATGGGTAAGTCAACCCAGAAAGTACATGTATTGACTTTTTTTAACCCTTGCTTTGCTACGCTCTGCAAAAACTATTCAATATTTGTAAATTGTTTTTGTGAAGTCAATGGCCTGTAAGAGAGCATGGGTTAATCAATCCTTGTATCTCAGGGTTTTTGTTGAGCAAGTCAGTGTTTCCATGGTTAAAGTGCAGCTTTACTATTTTGAAATGATGATTTGTTTTAATGATTGTTTTTCCAGACATGATTGCTTTGCCAGACTTCACAGCTGGTGCTATGGAGAACTGGGGACTGATAACGTATCGTGAAAGCGCCCTCTTGTACAAGGAAGGAGTGTCATCAGAAAGTCAAAAGCAACGAGTTTGCACCATCATTGCTCATGAGTTGGCTCATCAGGTACAGAAAATATGAATAGTCTAGACTTAAAAATTGCACTGAATGTTGATTATATTTGTAAACAAGCTTTATAGGACTAAATTGTTTCAGCCCAGTAGTATATGGCTCTGTGCACAAGTACCCCCCTCAACATTTAGAAAGGGAGAGTTGGGTGAGAGCACCGGTAGTGACATTGGAAATCATTGCCGATGGCGCCTGACACTCGTGCAAAGACGTTATTTCTTTTATGCATATTCATAATAGAATAAGTTGCATGTACTTTGCGCTATACCGCGCACGGAGCCAATACCTTTGCCAAGTCTGCCTATCTTATGTTGAATGAAAACATTTTGTTAAATATGCGTTTTGGGGGAGTTTTTTCGGTCAGTGCTCAGGTACTTTTGTTTTGTTTTGTTTATTTGTAGTGGTTTGGAAATCTAGTCACTCTGAAATGGTGGGACTATCTCTGGTTGAATGAGGGATTTGCCAGCTACGTTGAGTATGTTGGAACTGAGGCAGAAGAGCCAGAATTTCAAATTGTGAGTTTTTATAAATATAATTATTAAAGTGAAATTGTGATTCTTTCTTCAAATTGTGTATTGCTCTCCTCTGCTTTCTGTTAGCTGGTGAAGGTTTACCACTTCACAAAGGTTTTTATGGATACCGAGAACTGCCATTACTATGTTCTCAGTATCCATAAAAACCTCTGTGACGGTGGTCAAACTTTACCAGCTAGCTAGACACAAAGCAGAGTAGATTGTGTCTTTTGTAGAACTTTTTTATATCAATCTCTACCATTAGTGAACAACAGTAAAAGTAAATATATTCAATTTATACGACATCTTAGAATGCTCCTTTCCCTCCTAAATGTTAATCCCTGGATGGTGAGAGATGAAGGATATGCTGAGTTTGCACCCCGACCCTCTGATCACCAGTAAGAAACTCTAACTGTGCCCCCATTCTGCCCCCATATTGTTGTGTCTTCACCTTAGATACCTATAAACATATCCAATCCAATTTGATTATTTTTGTAGTGGGACAAGTTTGTGGTGTATGATCTACAGCGTTCCATGCAGTCTGATGCACTGGTGACATCAAGACCAGTTGTCATTCCAGTTTCAACACCTTCAGAAATCAACATCATGTTTGACAGGATCTCTTATAACAAGGTAAAAAGTAAAAAACATAATTAATTGCGGTTTGGATAATTGATCTTGGTTTAATCAGACTTAACGTTCTACTCATGACAATATTTTTCTTTTGTTTGAATAAAGGGTGCATCACTTCTTCGTATGATGAGATACTTTCTGGGTGAAGAAACATTTACAAATGGACTTAAGGTAAAACTCTAGATTTATTCAAACAAATGTCTGTACCCATAGGAATTGAACCTTCATACCTATAAACTTAAATACAGTACATTAAAATTCAGTTGAACCAAAACTGAAAGGACAAATTTGTGGCAAGAAAACTGAGGACTCCTCATCTAAGATACTGCAGCTTTAAAGCATTGAGAATCATCTGACAGAAATCAAGTATAAAATGATGTAACATACATGTTGTAGATTGTTTAAATACTTATCTGCAAATTTGTCCCCTTGTAGTACTACCTTCGGGCCAGACAGTATGATACGGCAGACAACAGTGATCTGTGGACCTACTTGCAGCAGGTAGGATTGTAGTGGTGAATGCGGATGGTTAGTCTGGAAAGTGTTGAGTTTATGGGTCTCATTCTACAAATGGAATAATCCCTCCGACCTATTCTCAAATGGGATGAGTCCATGCATGCATCCTACAGACCCATTCTCAAATAGGATAGGTCAAGGTATGCATCCCAAATAGGATAGGTCAAGGTATGCATCCTACAGACCCATTCTCAAATAGGATAGGTCAAGGTATGCATCCTACAGACCCATTCTCAAATAGGATAGGTCAAGGTATGCATCCTACAGACCCATTCTCAAATAGGATAGGTCAAGGTATGCATCCTACAGACCCATTCTCAAATAGGATAGGTCAAGGTATGCATCCTACAGACCCATTCTCAAATGGGATGAGTCCATGCATGCATCCTACAGACCCATTTTCAAATAGGATAGGTCAAGGTATGCATCCTACAGACCCATTCTCAAATAGGATAGGTCAAGGTATGCATCCTACAGACCCATTCTCAAATAGGATAGGTCAAGGTATGCATCCTACAGACCCATTCTCAAATAGGATAGGTCAAGGTATGCATCCTACAGACCCATTCTCAAATAGGATAGGTCAAGGTATGCATCCTACAGACCCATTCTCAAATAGGATAGGTCAAGGTATGCATCCTACAGACCCATTCTCAAATAGGATAGGTCAAGGTATGCATCCTACAGACCCATTCTCAAATAGGATAGGTCAAGGTATGCATCCTACAGACCCATTCTCAAATAGGATAGGTCAAGGTATGCATCCTACAGACCCATTCTCAAATAGGATAGGTCAAGGTATGCATCCTACAGACCCATTCTCAAATAGGATTGGTCAAGGTATGCATCCTTCAGACCCATTCTCAAATAGGATAGGTCAAGGTATGCATCCTACAGACCCATTCTCGTATGGGATGGGTCCATGTATGCATCCTACGTATACAGACCCATTCTCAAATGGGATGAGGGATGGATGCTCTTATTAACCCACTCATCAATGGGTGGAGTGCATATATAAAATCAATAATTCAAAAAATCAAGTATTCAAAAAATATTTTGAAGTTTTGTAAGAGCACTGATTCAAACTATTGTGGTTTGAAGGAATTGTTTTTCACCTGTTTATTGTAATGATTCTGACAGGCGGCAACAGAGGACAATGTCACCACTGCTGGTCTTACTGTCGAAACCATCATGAATACTTGGACAAGACAGATGGGCTTCCCAACTGTCACTGTAGCAAGAGCGTACGGTGAAAATACAAACAAGATTGTTGCTACAGCAACGCAGAAGAGGTTCCTGACAGATCCTGCATCTGATACTGGCTCTTCCAACTATGGAGACTTGGGGTGCGTTTCAATTATTTCTCACTGTTTATTTAGATATAATGAGGTATGAACTTGATTTGGGTAGTTGCTTTTGGGAAGTGATTTATTTATTTCTTATTTTAACTGGGGACCCATTCAGTGGAATCAACTGGTCTCTTGTGGGGCCCAGTAAAGAGTAGACAGTGTGAAGAAATTACAGATCTAGATGTGGGAGGAAATCCCTAAAGACCATTCTGAGGAAAACCCATTGCATCAATTAGGGACTGAAAACCCAATCCACATATTGGCCTAGGTAGGAATCAAACCTTGTTCACAGCGGTGGAAGGCTAGGAAAGTGATTATAATTTGATTGCCATTTGGCTTGTCATTCTCAAACAGTTGTCAATCATTGTAAATCAACAGTTTTCTACATATTCCTGTAATTTCTGGTTAAGTCCTCAGTATCCACTGCTTTTCCCGGCATATATGATCAAGAGGTTGTTATGCATGTTGTTGGCAGGTACAAATGGCATGTACCACTGACGTACACCACAGGAATGGATCCAGATTTTGATGAACCAAGCAGCAAGTGGATGTTGACAAATGAAAATGGTAAGATTTGGTTGAATGAAAGCGCGATAGATTCCTGAACCTTGAATGAGATGTAAAAGGAATACAAGAATAACAAATGAAAGGAATCTGAGAAAGAGATTTAAAAGATTAAATCTCATCTGTAACACCCAATAGCAAATACACTTGCACAAGTTTACATTTCAGAAATTGGCAAAGGCTAGTTCGAATTTACACCTCACTGCAAGTCTGAATATTTAACAAAACTTGCAGGGTATTATTTCCCTTTTGTTTAATATCCTTCTTAGCACCTGGATTTGATCACATACTGTTTATCATAATGTTGTATTGGTAGCTGATATTGAAGTGGCCGGTGGTGATTTTAATCATTATACTATTTATCATGATGTTGTATTTGTAGCTGATATTGAAGTGGCTGGTGGTGATTTTAATCATTATACTATTTATCATGATGTTGTATTGGTAGCTGATATTGAAGTGGCTGGTGGTGATTTTAATCATTATACTATTTATCATGATGTTGTATTGGTAGCTGATATTGAAGTGGCCGGTGGTGATTTTAATCATTATACTATTAATCATGATGTTGTATTTGTAGCTGAAATTGAAGTGGCTGGTGGTGATTTTGACTGGTTGTTGGTCAATGTGAATGAGAGAGGATTCTATCGCGTCAACTATGATGCAAATAACTGGAAACTCTTGTCACGTCAACTCATCAATAATCACACGGTAAAGTATAGCATTTTGTTTCCTAGTCTGCATTTTGCTTTTTGATCATTTCCATATTTGCTTCCTTTTTTTTATTCTCTTTTTCTTTTTTACTGCTTTACAGATGATATCAACCACGAGTCGTTCAGCTCTTATCAGTGATGCTTTCAGCTTAGCCCGAGCAGGTGATTTGAGTCAGGCTAAGGCTCTGGATCTGACAACTTACTTGAAAGATGAGAGAGAATATGTTCCCTGGTATACGGTGGATAGCGTCCTGGGATACATCAATGATAACTTGGCTCTGACACCAGCTAATGCATCATTTGAGGTTAGTACACTATTTGGCAGATTTCTTTATATTTCCGGTGTTAACTGTTTCCTCTTCACTAGTACCACATTCGCTTTCAGCACAGCAAAATAACTGACATTGTTCAAGTGAAAATTGCATGATGTTTCCTTTTTTTGTTTGCTTGTTGATAGAGTTACATGAGGAAACAGATTCAGCCCATGTATGAAGACATTGGATGGAACAACACCGGGAACCACCTCCAAAAGTGAGTAAGATGCAAAATCCTATGAAAGCCAGTCAAGTTTGCTTTAAAGAACAAGAAACCTTCTTCATAGCAGAAATCTTATCATTAAGCTGGGAATCAGTCAAAAGAATTAAAATTGTGTGTCAATACATTGTTATATACAGTAAAGTTGTATTAACTGGTAAGCACTTTTAAGTTTATAGTAGCTTTCAGGATCACAAGTTTACAATCCACTTCATCTCAATGTGATTTATTGGTAACAGATTGAGTCGTGCACGGATCATTAGCATGGCTTGCAGTTATGGAATTGAAGATTGTAGAATGGAAGCCTCTGAGCGGTATGCAGCCTGGATGTCAGATATGACCACCAACAAGTAAGAACCCAGTTATGTTATCACCACTTCCAACAGATAATGCCTTGTCCATCAGTGTTACTATTTGAATGCTGTATCATGTTTATGTTTTGTTTTTGGTGACTAGCATATGTCAGTGGAAATTCAGGTTAAAAAAATGGTTGTCGTTCTGGCCATACATCTTATCGTAACTAGGTTATACACAAGTATTGTATTTAGAGACTTCATTTTTCCAAACAAGTCTTTATTCCGAGGAAATGATCAAGATCATATTGGTCCCTCTATTATATGGGAAAACTCCTATTTTTTATATTCAGGTTTATAGGGGTAATGATTTGTACATTTTTCTTGGAATAGTTTTTAAGGAATGTGAAAAAAAACCTTGACAGTTCTGTTTGAATCATTGCTTTTAATGTTACAGGATTGAGGCTGATGTACAGTACACTGTGTTCTGTACTGGCATCGCTGAGGGTACCCTAGCAGAATGGCAGTTTGCCTTTGACCTCTACACTGATAGTGGTACAGATACTTCACTCAAGTCCAATCTACAGTCTGCCTTGGCTTGCAGTAAAGACTACAGCATTCTCAACACGTAGGTTTTTGTTTAAAAAAAACCCCCAAACTATCATGAAAATATGTAGAATTGTTTATTGATGATAGAAATATCCAAACCACAGCCAGTAAAAAAAAGAGAAAAGAACATTATTTTCTTTGTGAATGATTGCTCACTGTGCAAATTTGGATAACAAATAATGCAACCAATGCAATATTGTCATCTCAACAAGCAGATACCTGAATGCAGTACTCAACACTAGTTTGATCCGTGAACAAGATGGTAAAGACGTAGTTGTGGCTGTTGCATCTAACCCTGCTGGCACCGATCTAGCTTGGGATTTCTTCAGAGAAAACTGGAATTTCTTCAGGAAGGCGTAAGTTGATAGTGCTAAACGTACAGTTTTCATCTCAACACAATTAAGTACCCAATTGGCAAATTTTTAGTGTGAAGATTTGAGTTATAGTTGAATATTTTGGACTAATTTCTTGAAAGATGATTTGAGCTTTTTGTTGGGATGGTCTGAGCACCATGACATGTGAAAACTTTGTCTTAATCCCTTCCTCTTGATGTAAAAGTAATAATTCGTTTTTGCAGGTATGGCAGTACAGTTTTCTTATTTGATAGTCTTATTATCGGAGTCACAACACGCTTCAATTCGCCTGAGAGACTTCAAGAGGTACAAGTTTTCTTTATTCCTCACGTTTGCATACATTTGTGGATTTTCCGTGATAATATTTCAGTTTGTTTGATATTGACAAAAGATTGCATTTTTATATTTGAAGATTCATGTTTTAGTCAAACAGACTTGTTCTTTCTTTGACAAGCCTTCACCATGTATAAGGTAATGTGCAAAAGGCAGTCTTCAATATGATTATAGATGTATTTGCTTGCCTGACACAAGGAAGTGAGAAACCTTAAAGACTATGACGTATTGCAATTCAGAGGTCTAGGCTTCAAATCCTGGATGAGTCCAATTGCATTGACGTACATTTGGTCATATATCTGTCCACCAGGTTGAGAAGTTCATGGCTGACCATCCAGATCAAGGAACAGGGAAACAGGCATTCACACAGTCTGTCGCTGAAATCAATGCCAATATCAGATGGATGGCACAAAACTACGATGAAGTGGAGGAATGGCTTGATAATGCCAGGTACAAAAACTTGAAGGATTCTGTTTGACTTCTGAAATTCAGACAGCTTTGTTCTTTCCTTTGCAGCCTTCAACAATTTTTTAATTAAGTAGTTTAATTTATCATATGTGTATTCTCTAATGTAGTGAGTGAGTGATAACACGTATGATTTTTTGACACTATGCAAGGGATTTGTCAGCATAATTCAATATATCCTTGTGTTTTCTCTGTTTCAGCAAGGAACCATGGGAGAGGATTCGTTTATCAGACGCCATCTTGCCCATCACCTACGACCTCAAGGTCCGAACAGACCTGACCAACTTTGTCTTCAATGGCTCTGTGGATATCTTGATTGAATGCTTTGAAAAGACTGACATAATTCTCGTACATAGTCGGAACTTAACTATCCCTGTTGATGCAATTACCTTAACACCTGTGAATGGTGGACAAGCCCCAGGATTGCTAGTGACTCCTTGGCTGTATCCGGAAAACGAGTTCATTGTCATACAGTTGGATGCATTACTTGAAGTAGGGGCCCAGCTACGTCTTCATATTGATTTCAATAACGTCTTGCGTAATGACCGGCAGGGCTACTACTGGAGTAGCTATACCCCGAAATCTGGCCCAAAGGAAAGGTGAGAAATAAGTCAAACATTTGTTAATGTATAGGTCCTATGCACTTTAAATGCTTACAACTTTCTTGAACGTCCTTGGTCACCCTTCTAATAAAAGTTACATATGATTTAAATTTGTTTGTGCACAGAACAAGGCCGACTTGATCTTTGTCATTCACAAATATCATTCACATTTCATTGACTTTCATCATTTGATATTCAGTTTGGAAGGTGACATCATTAAGTACAAGTGATTAGCTCGGTAGCAAAACCCTTTTATTTTAACATCGATGCTGATGGCGCAGTAATGGCTTTGCAATCAGAGGTTGACACATTGAACATTTGTAAATTGCAACAGGTATCTTGCAAGCACCTTCTTTGATCCTGTGGATGCCCGTAAAGCTTTCCCATGCTTTGATGAGCCTGATTTCAAAGCTACCTTTACTATCACCCTGGAGCATGAGCCTGAGTACCACGCCTTAGCCAACATGCCCTTGATTCGTCCACCTGTGCCAATAGATGGTGGTGAATGGATCAGAGCAAGTTTCCAAGAAAGTGTCGTCATGTCGACTTATCTTGTCTGCTATGTCATAAGTGATTTCAAGAATAAGACTATGACTACTGGAAATGGTGTGGAGGTGAGTTTATTTCTAAATTGGTGCGGAACAATGAATGAATCATAAAATGGAAGAGATATTATAATGAAGTCTATAGTCATGCTCATGTGGTTGTGTCACATTATGGAGGGATTGGTTGACTACAAAAACAAACCCCTCAACATTTTTAAGGGATTGTAAGTCAAAAATGCATTTTTTTTTTAATCTAAAATCCGTCTCACAAATTTATTATTTTCTCATTTGTTTCAGTTTGGTGTTTGGGCCCAGGAAGATTTTATCAACCAAACTGACTATGCTCTTCAGAAGGGAGTGGAAATTCTAGACTACTTTGACAAGTTGTATGGATCAGACATCAAGTACCCCTTACCTAAATTGGGTAAGCTACATTTTCTTGAAATTTATAAAAGCATGTTCAACAATCTGTTGTTATCAATTTATTCTGTTATTTTTTACCTGATCACTTGTATCAATTTATTTGTTGGGCTTCTTTTTTTTTTTTTTAGATTATTCTGTTACACAAGAGTATTAATTGTTAACTGCATTATGTCTCCATAGCACTGATGTGGGATTGGAAATGAAAAACAAAATGTGATGGAAAGAAAGTGAAATTAGTGGATTTGTGTACTTATTTCCCACTGGTCTCTCATCAGATATGATTGCCCTGCCAGACTTCACTGCTGGAGCCATGGAGAATTGGGGTCTGGTAACTTATCGGGAGTCTCGTATGTTGTATGAGAAGGGAGTTTCATCAGAGAGTCGTAAACAGAGTGTCTGTGCTATCATTGCTCATGAGTTAGCTCATCAAGTGAGTCATTTAATGCATTGTAAAGTTACAATTATAATGTCAAGAGCTGTGTGGATGTCTAAATTCCTCCTTACATGCCGAAAGTTGTGCCAAAAATGCGATAAAATTTGGCTTATTTATTTTAATACCCTGGGCAGGAATTGATTTATTTTCTTTTGTTTGCAGTGGTTCGGTAACCTAGTGACAACCAGATGGTGGGATTATCTCTGGCTGAATGAAGGCTTTGCAAGCTGGGTAGAATACATTGGGACTGATGAAGTGGAGCAAGACTGGGCAATGGTAAGATTTGATATCTAGAATGTCCCCAAAATATAATAAATAATTCTCCATAACCCACCTGCTTGCACCTGTCTCTATGACCAATTATTCTCCTATCATTTTATCAATTATTCTCCTGTCATTTTCAATGTTTTCCTATGGATTCTGTGGATAAGTACGCCCTCAATGGTAACAGAGAGAGAGAGGGAGTTATTATGATTATTCCCACGTACTGTGTCTCCTGAATGTAGTCCCAAAGTGCCATCAAGTGTTTATGCATGGAGTCAACAGAATTCATTGTTTGTAGAATATCATAGACACCTGGTAAGAAGTTCACCTATAAGAAATGATGAGACGAAAATTAATCAGAAGTGTCTGTTCTGTTGAAACAGTGGGACAAGTTTGTGATTTATGACCTGAACCGAGCAATGGGTGTTGATGCTTTGACCTCGTCCAGACCTATCGTCGCCAAAACATTGACGCCATCAGAAATCAACGAAATGTTTGACACCATAACATACCAGAAGGTCAGTATTTCATCTTCTTTGTACACTGATTATACTAATCACCAGTAGTGGCCGTTTTGCACATTTTGTGTGTCCAGCTTTGTCTTCATCTTTGGCCAAAGGACCATTTCTCCATGTGACGATGACTCAATGTGGCTTTGAATTGAGTGATCTGGTGTGCTTGTGGCAGGGTACGTACCTGTGTCTATATTGAGACATGGAGACAGAGTCTCAAGTAAGAGGCTTAAAATCAGGAAGTTTGAATCCCTACCCTGTGATGAAGCTGTTCTTTACCAAAATGACCAATTTGGTATGTGGTTTTCTAAGTTAAATTAATTTGAACTTTGCCATGGCCCAATGAAGTCTCTTGAGATCATTCTAAATTTATTGAGGTTTGGCCTATAATTGTTTGCCATTCATAATATGGTGGATATGTGGTTTTTAGGTGAAAGGATGTTGAATGTTGGCAGCTTGTATGTATGCTAAATGTTTATTATTGTTTAAACCTACAGGGTGCTTCAGTTTTGAGAATGACAAGTCACTTTGTCGGCAATGACACCTTCCTGAAAGGCCTTCAGGTAATTTTAATTAAGAGATCTATTTTCAGCACATAGTGCATTGCAAAACAAATGTTCCTATTAACAATGTTATTGTAACACAAGTTACAATATACATGTACTTAGGAAGAGGAAGTACATATAGAATGCCCAGTTTAGGGCCAAATAAGGAACATAGGACACATACCCTACATGCAAGATTGTCAAATAATATCAACTGCTCAAAATGTATTTGAGTCTAACAGTTTGGCTCATGGTTGTATTCAAGACAGTTCCATCAATTCTTTTTTGTTGTAGTCTTATCTGCGAGGCAAGCAGTACAGCGGTGCTGAGAACAGCGATCTCTGGTACCACGTCAACAAGGTAGAAGGCCGATAAACTAATGGATAATTGCTGGGTTACTGAATAACCTCAGCTAAAGGCTTACTCCTAGTCTTTACTGTATTATCATTCAAAAAAAGCTTTAAATGATGACAATTAACACTTGTAATTATCAGCACCCAGACTCTAAGTGGTCTTAAACAGAGTGATAAAAACCTCCGAAGCACACATTTATTCCCTTAGTACAAACCTGATAAATCCTTACTGTTTCAGTAATAAATGATGTGCATAACGTTAAACTTGCATAGATATCTCTCCAATGATGTCACTGCCTACAGAATTTGATGGCATTGAATATGCAGTTGTAATTTTCCTATGAAGATGGATGTCTATGACAAACTATATTGTATTTTAGAGGGATTATTATGTGTGTCGTCACTAGAGATAGAACAATTTAGTGAAAGCGAATAAAGACAATCTCATTAGCAAATGATTTAAACATTCATCACTTTGAAGTACAATTTATGTGCTCATCATTCAGCAACGGCAAATTGACTCAAAGTTTTTGTCCCTTCTCAGGAAATGAGGGAGGCTGGAGTTGACCTTGGTGATGGAATTACAGACATAGCAACCATCATGGACACATGGACCAATCAGATGGGCTTCCCTGTTGTCACGGTAACAAGGACATACTCTGGGCAAGCCAATAAGATCACTGCTTCAGCTACACAGAAGAGATTCCTGGCAGACCCGACTTCAGACACGACGTCACCATACCCAGACCTTGGGTGAGTTTATTCAGCTCTTTAGAATTAAAGCAGTAAAAGCTGCTGGAAAGGTTCGCGAATTCAACCTGAAAGGCAAATAATGCCAGGGTTTTCAATAACTCACAGGTGTATTCTACCCACAACCCCTTGCCCCCAATCTGACCAACCCTTATCCCATTTCACAGACTACACCCTCCCCCTAAAGAGTATCACATCAATGTTTGAAAATTAAAAATGTATGTGTTATGAATCAAATGATTCATTGTTCTTTTTAAAGATGAGGGATTAACTCAGTTTTCGGAAGTGGACTTGGCATAGATCAGTGTAAGAAAAAATAATTTTCTTTATGAAATAAAGAAATTTTTTTTTTTTTAAATGAACCAATATATGTTAAAAATAAAATTTCTGTTGTTAAATTTCATTGATTTGTAGATACAAATGGCATGTGCCGTTGACTTACACAGCAGGAGGTAATCCAGACTTTGCTAGTCCTGAGAGTCACTGGATGAGACCTGACCATGAAACCAGTAGGTCCAAGTTTTTACATTTGGTGAAACCCTGTGAAGATGTCGGTGTCATTTTTATATGTTGAATAAGGATTATTGAATATGGTTTGGATGGTTCGGAGGCTTCTCTTTACAGAATAAAAAAAACTAGAGGATGATTTCTTCTAGCAAATGGTACTACCTTCACCAAGTCCTGGCTGCTGCTTACACTGGGTCTGTAGCTTAAATAAACTCACTCTTTGGGAATCCTTTTCATATTAAATCAACCCTTTCTGGGATAAAGGGCATGCATTCAATATTGCGTTTACAAAACTTTGATCTGAAGGTCTGTCTATCTACCTTTATTCACCAGCTGAAATAGTCTTAGATGGCGCCGGTGGTGATAATGACTGGTTTTTGGTCAACGTGGATGAGAGAGGTTTTTACAGCGTCAACTATGATGCCAAAAACTGGGCTTTACTCAGCGCACAGCTGATGACAAAACACACGGTACATAATAAATATTGAGCAGATGTAAAGCTGGTTTTATTTTTGGTTTAAATTCATTGGATGAGAGAAATTGTGAAGAAAACAACTTTGGATTAAACTTTGAAACAGTAAAGAACAGACTGCTTTATTGACTTGATTGAAAAACTTTGAAGGTGTTTGTGACGTTTGATTGAATCGGGATCTTTCTTTAATGCAAAGGAGACAGACTTTGTAAATATATTAACTGTACAACAATCTGAAATACTATAATTGTGGGCAAAAACCAAAAGAGAGGTTTCATAAAAATACCAGAAACATTTTATTGCAGGTGATATCTGTACCGAGTCGTTCAGCCCTTCTCTACGATGCCTTCAACTTGGCGAGGTCTGGGGATCTTAGCCAGACCAAAGCTTTGGATCTGACATCTTACTTGGATGAGGAAAGAGACTATGTTCCTTGGTATACTGTTGACCGCGTCATGGGTTATATTGGGGACAACTTGGCTCTTTCAGATGCCAATGAGAACTTCATGGTAAGTGATAGTTTTAAAATGCTGCTCCATCTGTCTTTTAGCTTCATCAACTTCACAAAATGTAGTCAGAATTTGCATACCATATTTTACTGGCATTTTTTAATGGCATATTGCTTTCGACATTGTTGAACATCTATTTCACTGGCAATGTTCTTAGTGAATTTGTCCATGACAATTTTGTGTGCTGTGTTTTCTGTAGGAGTACATGAAGGAGAAAGTGACTCCAATGTATACTTATACAGGATGGGATGATGAAGGAGATCATCTGAAACGGTCAGTTAGTAAACCTTTGCTTGCATTCGGTCTGAAACGGTCAGTTAGTAACCCTTTGCTTGCATTCGGTCTGAAACGGTCAGTTAGTAAACCTTTGCTTGCATTCGGTCTGAAACGGTCAGTTAGTAAACCTTTGCTTGCATTCGGTCTGAAACGGTCAGTTAGTAAACCTTTGCTTGCATTCGGTCTGAAACGGTCAGTTAGTAACCCTTTGCTTGCATTCGGTCTGAAACGGTCAGTTAGTAAACCTTTGCTTGCATTCGGTCAGTTAGTAAACCAACCCTTGCTTTGCATTCGGTCGTCAGTTAGTAAACCTTTGCTTGCATTCGGTCTGAAACGGTCAGTTAGTAACCCTTTGCTTGCATTCGGTCTGAAACGGTCAGTTAGTAACCCTTTGCTTGCATTCGGTCTGAAACGGTCAGTTAGTAACCCTTTGCTTGCATTCGGTCTGAAACGGTCAGTTAGTAACCCTTTGCTTGCATTCGGTCTGAAACGGTCAGTTAGTAACCCTTTGCTTGCATTCGGTCCTTTTAAGCAACTGCATATCCTGTATTTTGTTCTGAATAAACCTTTGTTTTCTTCCTATATTTTGTTTTAGCTAAGATTATAAAATGAAAGTGCTGGATTATTAAGTCAACATTTTAATGAGATGACATCAAAATGATAAATCTAAAGAAAAAATGCTGTCTTTCATTGGTTTTAGTCTTTTTATATTTTGTTTGTTCTGACCAGGTTTGGTTTGAAGGTGTGTACTATTAGTGTGGAGAAGAAGCCAGGAGAGGGGCAGTGAACATGTTTAGCTTCACTTGATTATTATTGCAAACGAAAGGTGTTTGCCACTTTGAGCAGAGAAAAAAATATATTGTTTTGTGTATAAATTGATCTGATTTCCTGATTACGAGTTCCTGACAAAGTAAATTTTGCTTTAAATAAATTTAGAAAAGTCAATTTCTGGTTGTCATATATTTTGTAGGTTGGGTCGTTCAAGGGCCATCAGTTTGGCATGCAGATACGGTAACACAGATTGTGTCGAGAAGTCTGAAGTGCTGTTTGCAGATTGGATGAACAATCCTACTGACACTACGTAAGTTGACTTATCAGCATCTAAATTTGAGGACTCTATGCCTAATAGTCAGGTACAGCAAATGCAACATACTGTGGCACAATAACAGCATTAGTCCATTATGTCCACAGTCTGGTTACAGGTAATACATGTATACAACATTTGCAAACATCAAAAAACGAAACTACCAAATTGTTGTGAAATACCTTACTAGACTGTTAGTGAATGACAGTCTAAAGCATCCTGTTAAATTATGGCACCTGGTGTGCTGTCATTTTCAAGAAAAGTGGTATTTTTGTATCAATTTCCAACAGTGGTCCGCCGACCAGCGTTAGAAAAAAACTTTTTTTTTCAAGTACTGCCCCAAATTTACCGTATTTAGTCTGCATTTTGTTTGCAAATGATTACACATCTATGAATGGGTACAAGCCTTCTAGACTGGTTCCCTGACCTTACAATTCCCTGGCATCTTTAAATTGCTCCATTTCAATGAAAGTGGGGTCAGGGAACCAGACTACAGGAATATGATTGTTTTTCTTGGTTTTTCCAGCATCGATGAACACAACATTTCAAACAAGTTAGTGTAACAATATTTGCTATGAAATACTAACCCCCCATATCCATCGATTTCTGAAAATTACAGCAAAAGCAAATGTTGTATTCCCTTTATTTCAAAGGTCATTTTTGATTTTGCAAATCTGTTGGAATTTAGTCTGTCATTTGCAAGCTCTGACCATTGAATGCATGCGACGTTTCCTTCAATTATGAGGGGTCTAATATTTATGTTGTCACAAGTTCGATACTTTATGTCTATAACTTTTATGATGTAGTCCAATCCATGCTCGAGTCATAATCACTCGATATTTTTTTTATTTTCTTGCAGTATTCAACCTGATCTCCAATCCACGGTGTTTTGTACAGCCATTGCTGTGGGTGGATCGACTGAATGGGATGCTGCCTTTGCAGCTTATAATGATTCTAACACGGTCTCCTCACTCAAAGATGTCTTAGAGTCAGCCATGGCATGCAGTAAAGATAGAGACACTCTACAAAAGTAAATAACTTATTTGGTTTCTGTACAGCTACATTTGTTATAGCAAGACATGGTACTGTGATTTTAATCATCAATTACACTCAGCGCATTTAGTTCACTTGTGATTACATGCTGTTGCAGTGGGTGTTCAGACATCAGAAGATGCAATCATTTTTTGTTTTTTTGTGAATTTTTTGCAACACTATTTCACTTTTCACAAAATCATGTTTATGACGGGTGAAAATATACAATTTGACGGCATTGACTGAACATGGTACAATGTATTACTGTTAAACTTAATTTAAAAATGTGCTTTTTAAAATAGGATGTATTGCTCCCTCATTAGACGGTTATAGGGTTGGTATCAACTTATCCCTTCTCTCACCTTAAGAATAATAATGAAGTGATGAATGTGCTCAGATTGACTTGTCATTTTATAGATAAATACAACCTCCCCTTTTTCATTGATACCAGGTATTTGGAAAAAGTTCTTGATACCAATCTGATACGAGCTCAAGATGGTCAAGGAGTGGTTTCAGCAGTAGCAGGCAACCCAGAAGGAAGGACCTTGGCATGGGACTTCTTTGTCGAGAATTGGGAATTCTTCAGAAAAACGTAATAGTTGCACTTAGTTTTGTTCTGTGGTAACACTGTACTCAGTTTCTGTAAACACAGGTTTGTCAAAAAAAACAAACAACAAGGCAACCCCATATTTCCAATATCCAGGAACCTTAACCATGGCTAGGAAAAGTTGTTAGAAGGAAAATGATACCAAGAAGTTTTGATTCAGTTCTGTAGTTATGATCCCAGCACCATTTTTGTAAACCAAAGTTAAGGATTATTTGGTTTTGGATGAATAACTCAAACATGACCAGGATTGAAATCATTAGTGCATGACAGGGATAATCCTAAATTGAGCCCCCGATTTTGGTTCACAAAAATGATGCTGGAATCAAAACTACTGGACCGAATGGAGGGTTCTTTGTATCATTTCCCTTCCAATACCAACATAATTTCCTATCCACAGTGTAGGTCTCTGAAGAGTGGAAGTATGAAGTTGTTTTTTTGGACCACCCTGTATTAGAATGTGACTCTGCCTAAAAGGTTGGACTTAGTTATCCAGTTTACATTAAATAACCATAAAATAAAAGGCTTTGGTCAATCATCAGAATTTCATGCAAGAACTATAGATGGGCTGTGTTTCTTGTGTTTTAGAGACAGTGAATGAAATAAGGTATTCATGAACCAGTTTGCATGGGTGAATATTGTAGTTTGTGAATGATCGGTCTAACTCAAACAAGTCTTATGCAAGCGTTTAGAAATAACCAGACGATCAGTTAACCTACATGAAGTTGCGTTTTCACACTTCACACAAAAAGCCTTTAAACCCAAAAACATTTTACAAAGCCTAACTGTGTAAAGTGTTTATCAGGGAACTTTATGCTTCCCACGAGGGGCCATCTTTTTATATTGTACAGTTTATATGACTGTAAATTTGACTCTCCGTATATTTATTGAAGGTATGGAAATAGTGTGTTTTTGCTTGAAAACGTCGTGACTGCAGTGACTAATGACTTCAACACCCAAGCTGAGCTTGATAAGGTACTTGTGACATGTCGAGGTTTTTTGTGTAATTGTGTTGTATTTATAAGTTCTGGTCATTCATAACAGACAAGTCTCCATTATGAGTCTTGTCATTTGTGTTAATGAGTCTTGTCATTTGTGTTAATGAGTCTTGTCATTTCTGTTATGAGTCTTGTCATTTCTGTAATGAGTCTTGTCATTTGTGTTAATGAGTCTTGTCATTTCTGTTATGAGTCTTGTCATTTCTGTTATGAGTCTTGTCATTTATGTTAATGAGTCTTGCCATTTATGTTAATGAGTCTTGCCATTTCTGTTATGAGTCTTGTCATTTGTGTTAATGAGTCTTGTCATTTCTGTTAACGAGTCTTGTCATTTGTGTTAATGAGTCTTGTCATTTCTGTTAATGAGTCTTGTCATTTCCGTTATGAGTCTTGTCATTTCTGTAATGAGTCTTGTCATTTCTGTAATGAGTCTTGCCATTTCTGTTAATGAGTCTTGTCATTTCTGTTATGAGTCTTGTCATTTCTGTTATGAGTCTTGTTATTTCTGTTATGAGTCTTGTAATTTCTGTTATGAGTCTTGTCATTTCTGTTATGAGTCTTGTCATTTCTGTTATGAGTCTTGTCAGTTATGTTATGAGTCTTGTCATTTATGTTAATGAGTCTTGCCATTTCTGTTATGAGTCTTGTCATTTCTGTTATGAGTATTTTTATTTCTGTTATGAGTCTTGTTAGTTATGTTATGAGTCTTGTCATTTCTGTTATGAGTCTTGTCATTTATGTTATGAGTATTGTCATTTCTGTTTTGAGTCTTGTCATTTCTGTTATGAGTCTTGTCAGTTATGTTATGAGTCTTGTCATTTATGTTAATGAGTCTTGTCATTTATGTTAATGAGTCTTGCCATTTATGTTATTAGTCTTGTCATTTCTGTTATGAGTATTGTCATTTCTGTTATGAGTCTTGTCATTTCTGTTATGAGTCTTGTCATTTATGTTAATGAGTCTTGTCATTTATGTTAATGAGTCTTGTCATTTCTGTTATGAGTCTTGTCATTTCTGTTATGAGTCTTGTTATTTATGTTATGAGTATTGTCATTTATGTTATGAGTATTGTCATTCCTGTTATGAGTCTTGTCAGTTATGTTATGAGTCTTGTCATTTCTGTTAATGAGTTGTCATTTCTGTTATGAGTCTTGTCATTTCTGTTATGAGTCTTGTCATTTATGTTAATGAGTCTTGCCATTTATATATTGTGTTTGTTTTGTTTTCATCAGGTGAAACGATTCATGGCAGACCACCCTGATCAAGGCACAGGCTCCAGAGCATTCACCCAATCACTGGCCGTGATCAGTGCCAATATCAGATGGATGGATCAAAACTATGATGAGGTAGCTAAATGGCTGCGACTGCATGTGTAACGTTGCCTCGATCAAATCGGCATCAAGTTACTGATTCATTAAGAGACCAGTAAAAATACTTGAGCTCCTCCACTATTATCTTTTTTTTTCAAAAAAATTTCGAACTATGTCATAATTGCTACTTTTTGTGTTACGAACTCTATACATGTACATGCATTCACAAAGCGTGTATTTTGATTATTTAGTACATGTACATTTTTTACATGCTGGTGTAGTTAAATGCAAAAAGTATAACATGATCACTTTTAGTTTAGTGTTAAGTTTATTTTCCAGTAGATTTTAGCTCTGATAATGTGCGCTTAATAATTTGTAAATTTAAAAAAGTCAATGGCAGTATATTCTTTTCGAAATTTAAAATCATTCTCTGGAAATGGCATATATAGTTTTAAATACTGCTATAAAGTGACAATTGTGTGGCCTTGATTTATGAATCAAGTGTTTTTAGTTCAGAGGACTTGATATTATAAAGTCGGAGGTTTACGTTGCTTATAAATTTAACCCACAGAATTGCATCAAAAAACAAAAATAAAAATTCTTTCCAGATTACAATCCGAGTGTTGATATCAAAAACTTTGGTGAATTACCTCTTCGACACCATTACTTCTTAGAATCGACCATTTTTAAAATATAGTAGGCATGGCATGAATTTACGATCCAAATTCAACAAATTTCATGAAAGCACGGATCCCTCAAACTGGACCTGTTTCATGAAGAGTTTCTGATGTTTTGTGGACATTTTGAAAATATGGCATTTTCTTATACCGGACTTTTCCACACCAAATTAAATACATTTTCAGTTCAGTGTGGACTTCTTTTCAGTCCTGTTGTCACTAATGTTCAGTCCTTTTTGGACTTCTTTTCAGTCGTGTTTGTACAAATCATTCAGTCCAGTTTGAGCTCTTCTCAGTCATGTTTTGACTATATCTGTCATATTCCAATAGTTTTCAGTCATCTCTAGTCTCGTTTGACTTATTTCCAATAAAGATTTCCACAGATTTTCAGAAGTGTTTGACTTGTTTCAGTTTTTGCATGCTGATTGTAGTGATTGATGCTCCTCTCACCATTAAAAGTGTTTTTGCATAGTTTTGGAGAAAAGTAATGTTTTAGCCAAATTTCATAAAAAAGTAAGGCTAACCCCTTGTGTTTTTTTTTCAATTTTGGCCAAAAAATGAAATTGCTCGAAATTACCTGGAAAGATGCCTAAAGGACCCTAGAACACATTCCGATTCAATTTCCGGACAAATCGGCTTTTAAAAAGGATATTTTGACAAAAGATTGCGGTAGAAACAGTCTAAAATATTATTTTTTGTTCACCAAAAATTGATGATTTTGGCCAACATCTTTAAAATATTGGGTGTTTGAATGCTGATTGATGCTCCTCTCACCTTTAAAAGGATTTCTGCATAGTTTGGAGAAAAGTCATTTTTTGGCCAAATTTCATAAAAAAGTAAGGCTAACCCCTTGTGTTTTTTTCAATTTTGGCCAAAAAATGAAATTGCTCAAAATTAGCTGGAAAGATGCCTAAAGGACCCTAGAACACATTCCGATTCGATTTCTGGACAGATCAGCTTTTAAAAAGGATATTTTGACAAAAGATTGCGGTAGAAACAGTCTAAAATATTATTTTTTGTTCACCAAAAATTGATGATTTTGGCCAATATCTATAAAATATTGGGTGTTTGAATGCTGATTGATGCTCCTCTCACCTATAAAAGGATTTCTGCATAGTTTGGAGAAAAGTCATTTTTTGGCCAAATTTCATAAAAAAGTAAGGCTAACCCTTGTTTTTTTTTCAATTTTGGCCAAAAAATGAAATTGCTCGAAATAAGCTAGAAAGATGCCTAAAGGACCTTAGAACACATTCCGATTCGATTTCTGGACTGATCAGCTTTTAAAAAGGATATTTTGACAAAAGATTGCGGTAAAAACAGTCTAAAATATTAATTTTTGTTCACCAAAAATTGATGATTTTGGCCAACATCTATAAAATATTGGGTGTTTGAATGCTGATTGATGCTCCTCTCACCTTTAAAAGGATTTCTGCATAGTTTGGAGAAAAGTCATTTTTTGGCCAAATTTCATAAAAAAGTAAGGCTAACCCCTTGTTTTTTTTTCAATTTTGGCCAAAAAATGAAATTGCTCGAAATTAGCTAGAAAGATGCCTAAAGGACCTTAGAACACATTCCGATTCGATTTCTGGACTGATCAGCTTTTAAAAAGGATATTTTGACAAAAGATTGCGGTAGAAACAGTCTGAAATATTATTTTTTGTTCACCAAAAATTGATGATTTTGGCCAATATCTATAAAATATTGGGTGTTTGAATGCTGATTGATGCTCCTCTCACCTTTAAAAGGATTTCTGCATAGTTTGGAGAAAAGTCATTTTTTGGCCAAATTTCATAAAAAAGTAAGGCTAACCCCTTGTTTTTTTTTCAATTTTGGCCAAAAAATGAAATTGCTTGAAATTAGCTGGAAAGATGCCTAAAGGACCCTAGAACACATTCCGATTCGATTTCCGGACAAATCGGCTTTCAAAAAGGATATTTTGACAAAAGATTGCGGTAAAAACAGTCTAAAATATTAATTTTTGTTCACCAAAAATTGATGATTTTGGCCAATATCTTTAAAATATTGGGTGTTTGAATGCTGATTGATGCTCCTCTCACCTTTAAAAGGATTTCTGCATAGTTTGGAGAAAAGTCATTTTTTGGCCAAATTTCATAAAAAAGTAAGGCTAACCCCTTGTTTTTTTTTCAATTTTGGCCAAAAAATGAAATTGCTTGAAATTAGCTGGAAAGATGCCTAAAGGACCCTAGAACACATTCCGATTCGATTTCCGGACAAATCGGCTTTTAAAAAGGATATTTTGACAAAAGATTGCTGTAAAAACCGTCTAAAATATTAATTTTTGTTCACCAAAAATTGATGATTTTGGCCAACATCTATAAAATATTGGGTGTTTGAATGCTGAGTGATGCTCCTCTCACCTATAAAAGGATTTCTGCATAGTTTGGAGAAAAGTC
>JASAOE010000161.1:0-2500 GCA_029964075.1 Patiria pectinifera
GAAGCTTCTGGAGGAATGCAGAATCACCTCTGGTGTCGTTGCAAATGATCTAGGACAATCCACTAGGTGTGCAAAATAGTGTATTAATTGCGAAAAGTCCGATTCAAAAGAAAGTCACTTTTAATTGCAGAAAATGAATGAAAAAACACATTCCAATATTTGATCATGATATTATAACATAAAAAGATTGTAACAAATTTACAGATACCGTGGTAAACCAAAAACATTGCGACAATAAAAACTAGACTATGTTCCCACCATCAATCTAATCGTCAATGCCGACCCTGACATGCCCAGTTATGATTGATACAATTGAGCTTGAAATAGAAAAAAAAAAACAATTCTCAGTCATAATCACAAATAATCTATATAATTATGTCTTTGTGAAGTTTCCTGCTTTTGTAACAAGTGGGAAAAACCCTTTTCACTGCGGGCACGACAAGTCCCGCCCCCTTTTTTTAAAATGGATGCCACGCCCCTAAAAGGGTAAATTTGCGATGGCTCCACATCTAAAACATTTTCTTGCATGAATATAAACATCTGTGCCAAGTTTCACGCTTTTATGCAAAAGTGCACAATTTTTTCACATATCCGCTGGACTAAAAATGTGAACTGTTATGTCACCGAGTTAATGACAAACGAAAGAGTCCCAAATTACAAGAAGGAACTTACGGTCTGTACAACAGGTTCGCCCTTTAGCAAAGGAAGTTGTCAAGATGACAAGGGTGACACTGCAATAGCTGTGAGCTGAAGGCACGTGGCGTTGCTGTTGTTGTTGTCAAGCAGATGACAGGTTCGGTAATGGAGCGTATTTGTATGGATTCTAAACACAAAGCACCCACTAGAGCATCACAATGCAAATTCCTACCATTCACTGACCATGCCTGTAACTAAACTTAGCCGTTTTGAAGTCTGAAAAGGATTTATTAATACCCTTAAAGCGTTGAGAAATTTGGTTTGTTTGGTTAGAGTGCCAAAAATAATATCTTGGGTGATTAAATCTGTACTGTTCCATTAATTTTTTTAAAACTTAATTAACTTTATAAACACTTCCCAACGGGTAATATTTTGGTTGAAATGCAGTACTTTGTTAGGATTTTGTTGGGACAGTCACTCTTCAAGCCCAATCTTCCCTGATAATTTATTTAGTCTCCCCTACAGAACTGTAAATGTAACTACACTCGACCAAAAAGGAAGTACCCACCTTAGAATTCTTCTTTGTTTAACCCTAAAGGGGCCGGGGCGGAATCCGCCCCTCGACTTTTTCTGCGATAGCCTTTAATTTTTTTCCGCCAAACGAACTGTTATGACTTTTTAGCCCCGAGCCTTGCGCATCTTTTGATACCAAAAACATAAAAATCAGACCACGGGTTGCCGTCCGGCGCTACGCGCCTTAAAAACCGAATTTCCTCATATTCGTTGTGTACACAGAGCAGAATTACCATTTATGCTTATGAATAATTAATGAACCATCAATCCAAAAACCCTTTGACAAATAGTTATGAAATTTCTTGGGTATGTTTATGATCAGTTGTTTTACAATTTTTCGTCCCTCGAAGGTCGAGTTTTTAGGGCAGGAGGGGGGGGGCAGGCAGAATCCACTCCACCCCCCGGCTGAGAGCTGGTCAAACTTACCGACCCTTTAGGGTTAAAGGAAATTATACAACCTTTGCTTTTGCTACTATTTTCAAGAATAAATGAATTCGGAGGATCATATTGTTACGGATGCTGCACAACTGAACAAAAAGAACAACCTCGTTTCCGATGAACTACTCAAGAAATACAAAATGGATTAAATTGAAATCTGGTGCAATTAGTTTTCACGATGTGTAGCATAAGTAGTTTGAATGGCGTGAGAAACCGTGGAGCTATAAATATAATATGATAGTAACAATCTAGTGTTTTAAACGTTAAAAATCCATGTTGACTTCCATTAGGATTGTACTTGTCGCAAATAAAATCCTGTATTGTTACGGTTATAATATCTTGATTATTTGATGTTTTTTAATGAAATTAAATCTTTTGATGTCAAACATCATGACAAATGAGTGTGCGAAAATTCAGTTAAATGTAAAGTGTATTTCTTGAGTTGTTGGCCCCAAATCGAGATTGGTGGTGGAGATCGAAACCACTATAATAGAGGGCGCGCCACATAAGTAGCGGTCTCAACAACGCATCAACACAGATGCTGCACAACTGAACAAAAAGAACAACCTCGTTTCCGAGGAACTACTCAAGAAATACAAAATGGATTAAATTGAAATCTGGCGCAATTAGTTTTCACGATGTGTAGCATAAGTAGTTTGAATGGTGTGAGAAACCGTGGAGCTATAAATATAATATGACCGTAACAATCTAGTGTTTTAAATGTTAAAAATCCATGTTGACTTCCATTAGGATTGTACTTGTCGCAAATAAAACCCTGTATTGTTACGGTCATAATATCTTGATTATTTGACGTTTTTTATGAAATTAAATCTTTCGATGTCAAACATCATGA
>JASAOE010000162.1:0-28895 GCA_029964075.1 Patiria pectinifera
TGCATATGTGCACAACATGCGGCCGGCCATCGATGTACGCTGTTCGTTGTGAAGTTGGCGGAATGATTGAGTCTTCCGTTGTCTTAGTTTTCCGTTGAATTTATGGTTTTCTTATGTTGAGTTGATTTGGTAGCCCTGCTGTACCTTTTCGAGAGCTTCACTAGCGCCGGTGGTGGCATTTTTCTAAAGTAAGTCCCATACCATGAGACAGTTTGAAGTTTATCCGAAAGTATGAAAGCAAACGAGCTGTGACGCGGCACCGACAATGACCGACGGTCAAGCAATGCTGTGGCTTGTGCATGTACTATGACTGTAGTGTTATTGCAGGAAGTTGTGTGCTGTATCATTATCAATGTGTTAGTCAAGGGAAAAAGTTCCATACTCGGATGTCAATTTATCTGCTGTAACCATATTAATTGTCTCACCTCACCTTGTCATTTAGACAAGAGAAATCAGGAGCTGTGTAAGAGGTGAAAAAAAATTTACTCAAAATGTTTTTTAGAGCACATTTTGGATGCACATCACAGTTGTGCAGAACTAACTTGAAGCAACGATTCAAAACTGATTGTAGTGGCTGAAAAAAGAGACAGCGGTCACGTTATACACGTGACATCAACAACCATGGCGATCGCATGAGCCTGCCAATGATAGTGCAATGCGATCATTATGAATATTTATTTTCTCACTTGAATATTTAGTTTATTTCAATGGATACTTCAAATCGTCAAGATTGAAGTTGTGCAGCAGCGATGGGTACGCGGCCTGAGTGGTTAAGAGTCTCGTGTATCAATAGCGTCAGAGGTTCGAATCCGATGAAGTAACTGACTGATTAATAAATGAATTAAGAGGAAAGGAGGGTGAGAGTAGAGGAGGAAAGTGGAGGAATAACCATAAAAGATGTAACTTTTCAGGCGCTAGAAAATTAATTGAAAAAAGTGACGTCCAGTGCACGGAAATTTTTCCTAGTCAAGTAATGGCTTATTCCATCATCTGATCATGATGAGTGGGAATTCATCGTATCATCAGCATTGATCAGCATTTCCTGAGGGACGAATTAGTCGGCAAAATCCATATTTTTCGAGAATTCTTTTTCCGGGCAAAATCGGTGGAAAAATGTTTGAAAAACCTGTACGCCACTTTTTTTCTTAGTATATCATCTCAATACAGGTCAGTCATTTGCAAAAATTAAAGACATGCATCTGGGACTGAAATACTCCTAGAACTATGAGGCTCCGGCTCATGCGAACCTCATGAATCTAGGAGTAGGACTAATCATTCCAATTTTGTTAGGAAATAGGCCTACTTGGACAATTTTCTTGACTCTCCATAGACTTTTACCGTTGCGGAAGTGGCGTCAGGTTGCAACATTTTCCAAATCGGTTAAGTAGTTTTGGTAAATCAGTTTTACATCGTGAAATCATGACAATCAAGATAGGAAAATTACACCTGAATCGTTTTTAATTTTTAAAGTTTAACCGACAGGTTCAAATTTAAAATGTTTTGTCATCTCGATGGGGCAAACCTTTTTGAGTTTTCGGCGAGACAAATTAATTACGCAAACACCTGCATATTGCATTTAATTATTCACAAAGAGTTAAATTTAGCGCATAATGTGTATGATCTGATTTACCCTGCCAAGCGGCGTGCATGTGGCATTTGAAGTTTTTCAAGAACAGACAAATCTCTATGGAGATTAATTACTCCATAATTAATTGTTCCATTATTCTGTAATTGGTATTTGTAAAGTTTAAAGATCTCAACACAATCTGTATAAAATCTGTAAACTTGTGCTCTAAAAATAGGCGAAATCTTTATTAATGCCAAAAGTGACCAACTTAAAACCTGATTTTCTCAGAGCCACTGTTCAACACCCCGTGGCCAAATTCGTCCCTTTGTAAGCATTAGACGATATATAACCTCAGCGATGGCTTTGTCCACAAATGTGATGATTGTCATGGAGTGTTTTACCAGAAAACACCAGGAACCAACTGGAAAAATACTGAAACCAACGGAAATCAACAAAAAAATTGCGAGGAAATCAACCAGCAAACACTGGAAAACATTGGAAAGCAACCTGAAAATCACCAAATAAAATAACAGAAAACACCGGACAGTCACTAAAGTGCAGTGGCTATCATAATAACGACAGTCAACTGTCTAGTTTTCCGACCTGACAATATTCAACGTCAGGATCTTTTCTTTTGGAACACGTTTATATCAATCGCTTCAAAAATAGTGTATTTGTTTTATTCCCAGCATTACATTTCTTAAATAAAGTTGTGCAGTTAACTCACTGGCCAACTGAACTTTATCTACGCCATTAAGCTGAACATTAAGCTCCAATCATGAAGAGAGACTGGGACACGCCTACCCACTGACTGAGAAGACCCTAGACAGACAGGCCGCCCAGCAGAGGGCTCATTTGGCTTTGTTATAGGGCTTGCTGAACCTAGTCCCTAGCTGGCCTATGCTTCTTGGAAATATGAGTCCTGAGTGTTTGTCATTTGATATGCGATCAGTAAAATTGGATATCTTGGTCAGACTTTGTATTCAGTCACCAAACATTGAGTCCAGTCCGAGTCACCTCTCCGAGTCCGAGTCCTAGTCGGTGCAGGTTAGTCAGTCACGATCACAAAGGTCGAGTCTGAGTCACGAGTGCCTTTGAGTATATATACATGTTATGAGATATATTTTGGGAACTGCTAAAACCTCACAGTGTAAATGTTTCTTTTTTTCTAGTTTTCTCTAATAATGAACTGGAAATACATGTATAACATGTCCAAGTAAGGCAAGGCACAGTGTCTGGAAAGGATAAGGCCAAAAAAATATATATTTCTGCTTCGGTTTTCCCTACCTACCCTATTCTGTGGCCCCACCCTATTTTTTGGGGGAATAATGAGAGAAAAAACACCCAAAATCCATCAATTTGTAAGTTTTACTATTGACTACAGATCTCCATATGATTGTACACAAACAAAAATTGGCCCCCAAAAAATAAAATTTACCTACCTACCTACCACCCTATTTTGAGTACCAATATGGTGGGAGCAGAAATGTTTTTTTTTGCCTAATCTGGTACGAAGACCCTATCAAGCTTGCGTTTACGCGGTATCAAGTGTGGGCTGAGGTGTAACATTACCTGTCGAAATCATTACATCTAAACAAACAAGCCGCATCACGCTGTTTATGTACAGTACTTACCTGCGTTTCTTCTACCACGACACAGACTGTATCGGCTTGCTCAGGAGGGATCGTCCTCAAAATAACATGTATGTTGTTGAACAGAATAAGTGATTTGAGGTAATTTGGTCAAGTCCCGAGTCAAGCAGGACGAGTCCGAGTCAAGTTCGAGTCAGCTGAGTCGAGTCCGAGTCTGAGTCATCCTGTCATTGTGACTTGAGTCCAAGCCCGAGTCATGGAAAATGGGAACTCCGAGTCGGACAGTCCCGAGTCTGAGGTTAAGTCTGAGTCCCGAGTCTCAGTGCACAAGTCTACCTTGGGCCAGACAATGAGCCACATCTTTGTCTTGTTGTATATTATAATATTTTCCTCTGATATTGCAGAACTTTCCACTCGATGGCGGTTCTTCGGCCTTCAGCCTGAGTTTGTCTGGTACCCCGTCTGCTTCCTTGCTGTTTGTTCAGCATCAACACTCTCGTCCCGTCTGGCCAAGTACCCTACCATAATGCAGTGGACCCATCAGCCGATACTTCTCTGCATGAGAGAAATCTGCTGAGCGTCCGCGAAAATGGTACGTTCTGAAAATCTTTAGAATGTTTTTTTATTCTGCAGCTCAAATCTTTAATGCCCTGGTATATTTTTAAGTCATCCATTTCCACATTTTGAACAACGATGAAGACTACTATACTTAGTGGACTCTGATCATTATACACAAAAATTAAGTAAAAATGTGGAAATTTAAGAACCTTCGGTCAAATGTCTGCGTCAGTGCCATACAGGCGATGAATAGACATTTAAACATGTATTGCTGCTTTTTTTGAGTTTCATTCCCGACAGATAGATTCATTTCTTAAATTGCTATTTTCTAGCAAAACAAAGTTACTCACTTTTGAATGAGACATCGACTGCAAAAAATCATTACAATTTCAAATTATTGGCTGCCAGACAAAATTTCCTGCGGTCACGAGGTTAGGCTGGTTTCCCACTTCTAATCAGTATCGATAATGTACGGACTGCAGAACCCAGTCTGCTTCAACAAGCGGATCTATTTGTGCCTAAAACAAAAACCCTTTTATTTCCAGAGGTTTGCAGACGTCAAAAAAAAGGAAAAGGAGGTTTTTTATTCGAATAAAACATACAAGTTGAAAATTTATTAGCCTAACCCCTCGAGTGATTTACTAGGAACCTTCCCTCACTCCTGCAAATTCCAACACCATATGAGTGAACTGTACCTGGCTTGTTGGACTCTGATTTATTGAGTGGTATGCCTATTACATTAAAAGCATAAACAGTTTACTAGTGCAGTACGCCGTCAACATATTCTAACAAAACCTGGTTTGGAGCTTGACTGGATGAGGATTGTTGAGTTAATAGGAAAAAAGTGCTGTGAAAGAATGTAATGTTAATCTCTTGAAAGAAATTGCGCCCTGTGTAGATTTGCACTTAAGAGTATCGGACCTTTGACCTTTCATTGAGAAAAGGCCCAACTGCTGCCCCATTAATGTCCAAACTGTCTCCCTTTAGCTGTAGGGGTTCAAAGCATCCACACCATTGAACCTGAGTCGCTATTAGCTAGCCTCAGCTCCCAGGTCTGACCAGCCGTGAATCCTGCCATTGACCCCTAACACGTTCCTCTGCAAGACCACGCCACCTGGGTACCCCACCTGGGCACGCCTGCAGCAAGCTTCTGGCACGCCTCAGGGTTCAACGAGAAGTCCCTCGTCTCCCGTCTTTTCTCGCCCCAGGGTAGTCCGTGACCCCTCAGCAATCCTTCACCAGGTGGTAGACAGTTTTGGTTTTATTAAGTATTTTGTATTCCTAAGGCATATTGGATCCCATTTTGCTTTTCATGCTGCATTTTGTTCGTTTCTAATCGCCTTGCGCTCAAAAATCCAAGAAGAATGTTCAAACCCTAACCTGTGTGAAGTTTCAGCTCAGTGGATGTTACATTTTGTCGGGAAATCGGGTTTAATCATGAAACATGATTCGTCATTTATAACTCTTTATTTGAAAAATCAGTCCATTGACTGATCATTTTGGAAATCACCTACATTTCCTGATTTCTTCAAATGACAGTAAGCCAGATGGAATAATTTCACAGGGTGTTATGTGCCAGTACGATGATCCAAATAATCTTTTTTGATAATAAGTTGGTATAGTAATTGGATAATTGCAAATGATTCTACATCCCTTTAAGGCATTCATAAATTAGAGAAGCATTTATCGTGCTGGAACTACTCCTTAGTAAGCCTTTTCAACCAACAGGGTTTTGAGATTTAAAAACTTGCTTTAAATTGAAGACTTACATGGCCTTGTATGACCTTGTTGCCCCTCATTAATGACGATCAAGTCTGTACTTGCTGTCAGCGAAGAAAGCTGGGCTTGCCTTTCAGAGTAAAATCTGCTGAACATTAGAGCTTGTAGCTCAAAATATAAAGTGGACCAAATACGTTTTACAGCACTTCAATACGGTTGAAGTGTTTGCTGGATAAATAGTGCACAAGCATTAGGTCTGGATAGCTCAGTTCTTAGAGCACTGGAACAGCAATCCAGAGGTGAAGGGTTCAAACCCATCTCATTAATATCTTTGTTCAACTTTAGCGTGTTTAATTTTCTTTGTTTCTGTGGCTATTATTAATGCCAAGAAATCACAGCTGTTGTCATAATTTTATTCATTGGCAAAACAAATAAGAACTTTTTCCTACTTCATGGAACAGGCCTCACGGTAGCCCACACACACATCCATGTCTGGTGTCGCCTTCTCCACTCTTGCGGGACAGCAACAGTAGCATGCTTCTCAAATCGGCACCAGTCTTCTCCGGTCACACACTCTCATGTGAGTACATGGGAAAACTGAAATATCAGCGATCTTTCTCAATCCTTAGAAATCTTTTAATTTGCAGGAATCAAATTGCTTGCTCTTTGTACTGTGCACTTTGCACTTTCAAAGCGCATCAGATCTTACCGTAAGCCATTCTCCCTGTACCCCAAAGTCACTTTCCTGTAACAACCTGTACCTGCCACCCCAAACCGCCCTGCCTGTTACTTCATGTACTACTTCACCCTGCTTGTTACTTCCTGTACTACCCCAAACTGCCCTACATGTTACTACCTGATTAGGTCCCAAACACCTGTTACTCCTGTACTGCCCCAAACAACCTGCCTCTTACTCCCTGCCGCCCCAAACCACCTGCCTGTTACTCCTGTACACTTAAACCACCCCTGCCTCTTACTTTCTGCGCCCCAAAGTCACTTGCCCCCCTCTCTGTTCCACCCCAAGTAGTTTATCTCCTCAATTCCAGCAAGGTCATCTTGTTGGATTTGGAAGGATGAGATGAAGGTAAGGTATTAGAGTTTAATCAGACTTCGATTGCCTGGTCTTGGGTGCATTACAGAGAACACTGACTCTTCAACTTGGCAATACAATACTTTCCACGGGAGCAGCAGTAGTTTGTCCTCCTGGGTGCACTGGCAAACAGTTATTCAGTCCCAACTCAAGAATGTTTCTTTTACTGTTGAATACTATTTTCTAAGAACTCAAAGGTGTTTCTTTGTTCTTACGTTTTCTTCTGGCTCAAGTCTTTTGATAGTGACATCCGAGGATGCTATTACTGACCCAACCTCCTCAACAGCTACCTGAAGTCTGTTGAGGACAAAGAAGGAAGAAATACCAACTGGGTAAGTCTGGGCGGATTGTATCAATCTTGTCTCTTTGACCAGTCACATTATACCAATCATCCATTCTGTGGAAGTTTGCACTGCATAAAATGCTCTAAATATATGTGTGAATATTATTCACTATTTTAAAGAGTAGAGTTTGTCATTTGTGCTCAAAATCTAAAGAAGGGTGCTCAACAGCTAACCTGATGAAATATCAGCTCAGTTAATGCTGTATATTCCAAGAAAACAATATTCTAGGATCGATTTCAATTCAAAAAGTTGCCGAATCATGTTTTGGTGCGCCCGGAGAAATCAGGATCTAGGACATTTTGAAAAACAAGCCCAGCTGTCTGTTTTAAAGACATGGTGTGATTGCTGACCAAAGACTTGCCTACTGCAATGGTGGCTGATCATGGGAAACTGGATGGTCTTCTAATCCACATTTGATGCCAATTTTCCATCTCTCCCCTTTGACCACAGACGATAGCAGATCCTCCCCTAGTGGTAGCCCCTCTACTGGGCCTACAATCGCTCGACCGACTACACCCTCTGCTACGCAAGTTCCAGTACCAGCTGGCCAGCCGGTCCCCACAGTCGCCACTCGCAAGGACGACCCAGATTACCTCCACCTACGGTGCGGATGAGAGTCTGGTTGAGGGTGGATATGCCGGAGAGACCAGCTGGATCTCTGGATTGCAAACCTACGAATGGTGAGTTGTCTGGTCAGATTTGTTCATCCTGTTGTAGAGAATTTGAGAAAAATTGTTGGTAACTTTTTTTTTTACTCAGAGTGTTAGTGCTTCAAAAGCAAACTCAATGAAAGGTGTGCCAAGTGGATATGGTTAACGGTTTGGTCGTCATTTTGCATGTCCTTATAAAGGTTACATGCATCTTGCTATCTACTATGGATAATACATGGTATATTACATCGCTCGCTATGCATAAGTGTGAAATATTTAATAAAATTTTCCTGTCTCTGTGATATTTTTCAAAGAATTATTCATGTATCAATTGAAATTTTTGAGTGACTGGACTCACTATAATTGTGAAAATACAAACAGGATTAACTGAAACGTAATTTGATAGACCATAGCTACCGGTTTAAACGTTTTCATTAATGTCTGCATCTGTAGAAATAAATAAACAAAAATTGTAATGCTTGTATAGCGCGTTCCATCGTATCAAAAGCAACCTCAAAGTGCTTTCCCTGAGTATTACCCCGTTCATCAGACCCAGAGACCACTTGCGACAGCCGATGCTCAGTGCACATTCGGGTCCTCAACCCCACAGGTACCATTCCTTACTCTGGGTGGAAGAGAGGCAATTGTAGTTAAGTGTCTTGCCCCAGGGCGCAAACCACCATGTTCTTGGCAGGGTTCGAACCCACGTACCATCGTACATGAGTCAAACACTGTAACCACTGGTTCATGGCATTCTGAAGTACCATTCAAACTCCTTGATAGGATATCCCGCTGGGGATATTGTTTCAGATTTATTGTACAGCAGAACTGCCAATTAAAACTACTTTACAAGATTTCTTCAAAATAATGTTTGAGTTCAAGTTTTTAGATATTTCAATTTAAAACTTAATGTACATTTGTCTGCATTTTTTCAGCAGATATCCCAGATAATGGCTAGCCCCACTGGCAAAGGCCATAGAGGAACTGAATATCACTGACCAAGCTAGGAAGGCGGAGCTACAAATTGGAGGTGGGGCGGAATCACAAATATTAAATAGACAACAGCCTCCTTTACAATCGCCTTATTTTGGAATGACGATGTTTTCTACATATGGATGTCTTCGTTTTCACATTGAGTGCGCAGGTGTATTATTGTTAAAACTAGTATTAGCTGTCCTACGAAATTAATAAAGATTTTAAAGGCACTTAGAGCGTTTGGAATTATCCAGAAACATACCTACCGATTTAAAAGTGAAGATGGGACTGGTATCAAATACCCTGTGAAATTATTCTGCTGAAATGTATCATTTGGCAGCAATAATTGAAGGTCACGGTGATTTAAGAAAAAAACTAAAAAACAGTCACGTTTTTGTCTGTTTCCACAAAAATATCTCTGGTACTGAGCTGAAACTGAACATGTTAGTTGTTATGTACCTTTCTTAAAATTTTGAGCAATTTTGTTGTACTAAACAACAAACTGCACAAAGGAATTTTCTACATAATTTTCTTGGTTTGTAGAGGTCAGTATATCATCGCTGCGCCAGGTCTCCTCACAAAAGAGTCAGGTTGTCCCCACACTGGCTCAATGGTACTACCCTACCTGGATATACTCAGCCAATCAGGAGTATGTTGTGCAGTCACGAGGCAAGTACATTCACTGAGGAATTACACTTGCAGAAAGGGAAGAATGTGTATTTAAAAACGGCTGTGGAGTAAAACAATTTATTTTTCAATGCAACTTAAAATGGTGCGCGGAGGATAATATTGTTTCTAATTATTATTTATTATTGTTATTATTTATTACGGCCAAATTCTGAGTACAACAAACAATCCACAAAGTAAACAAAACTAAACAAAACAATCCAATCCAAGCTGGCCAGGATTGACAAAGTATAATAAAACACTGTGACTTGAAAGCATGTCCATCCCTAACTTAGATAATTTTTATATAACATACAAAATATATTAAAAATAGGTATAAAATTCAATGAAAAATAAGACCGCCTTAAAAATAATATAAAGATAATTAGATTCAAAAAAGATTAAGATTTACAACCCCTGACCACAGTTTTCAAGGGCAAGAACAACATGTAGATAATACAAGACTGAGAAAAGCAGATAAACAGTCAAAACCAACAAGCAAAACAAACAAACAAGCTTCTTACCCCAACAAAAAAACAATCTTGCAATGTATATTCCACAGGGATGGGTGATGGGTTTGTCGTCAGCTTTCTCATAGTCTCTGGCAGTGGATGTGTAAACACGTCAGAGAGATTTGTAGTTTTTAGACACACCTTGTGTGGTGCTTGAACTTTGCCGCTGTTACCCATGACCTGATCTTAGCAAATATCGCTCCCGTGGCGGGGCCTTAGAGTGTTGCAAAATGTGAGTAGCAGCTGAGAAGTGTCTTACAAATATTGTGAAAATTAGCCAATTGGCCAAAAAAACATAATCCTGTCGTCAAGTGGTTAATACAGATTATTATGGACACAAAATTGTAATTCTTGCAAAATGCTATGGTGTAAAATAATAAAAACAGTGTTGAAACTTTTCTCGCATTCATAGAATTAGCGTCTGGTGGCTGTATGAGTGATTTCGATGGAACAAAGGATGCGATTTCAAGGGCGCAAATGGAATGAAGATCTGCCTTCTGACTGGTAATGTGTTTTATTTTTCTTGAAAAGTCTTAATCAGATTATGTAAAAATGGAGTAAACAATGAATGTTTTTTTAATTTTATTATTTCCCAGATGGTGATGCATATGCTATGTACCTACCTGGACTTCCAGCTACCCAGTGATCCTAAACGCAGATGGTAAAACCAGCTAGTCAGTACTTCATGAAAACACCTGATAGACTGGTATGTATGGGGATATAGAAAAAAAGCGGTGGTTGAACAGCGAACAAGGGTTTCCTGGTAAAGTCAAAACTCAAAAGGCATATTGCTTTAGCCATGTGTTGACTTTCTCAAATCGAGATTATTGATAGACCAATAAATATTACTCATCATCTACAGAATGTCTTTCTATTTGCTTATTGGTTGGTTGTTTGTTTTCTATTTTCTTGCCATGAAATTATTTTTCAATTTCAGTTAAAATTACCTGTTCAATTTCCTTTTCAATTTGAGCTATGAATGTTTATATATTAGTGTAGTGCAATTTCAGCCTACTTTGTGTATGTGCAACGTCTAATAACTTGTGAAAGAGAAGATTTTCTGTTTTTGACAGTTGGTCTGAAAATAGAAAAAATTATCACCACAACATGTCAGGGAATAAATTGGACCAGATCATTAAATTGTACCTTATAAATTGATTTTGTTTGGCTTGAGTAAGTCTGTGAGTTTGCTTCAAAAACCCAAGTAATTACTGCCAGGGGAAAGGAATAAAATACCTTCCTCAACATCACATCTAATGCAAGAACCTAATCTAATGTATGCTTTTGATTTCCTTAATTTTTTTTGATAATTTAATTTCAGACCTCAAGAAGAAAAGAGACAACCTGTTATTGTTTCAGGAAAGAAGATCAGCCCTCCCCACTACAAAAAGTCATCATTGGTGATGACACGTGGGACCTATAAGGTGGATGTGTTGCATTCTGACAGTGTTTACAAAACTATAATGTACTCCATCATTTTGAGTCAGTTATCTAGCAGCAGTTCAATGACAGTGTTGATACAGTGCAAGTTGGTTATTTTCCATGACACTCAGTTTGTTGATCCCAGATGGGAAAAGAAATGATGTTATCAGCATTTGATTATTTTGTCTTTATCTGTTGACATCTTTGTTTTGTACTCCAAATGCACATTCTGGCTTTAGCTTCGATACCATTATTGATTCAGGAGATTTTTCATGAAAACAATATCAGAATCGGAGAAATGGTCCTGTACACTGCTCATGTTTCTTGCCTCAACCCCTTTGTATTGCTATCTTATGTGTGCATTGACTCAGTACACACATATGCGCATGGCACTAAAGAAAGTCACTTATTTGGGTCAGAGTTCTCATTTCTTTTGTTCTGCCTCACAATCCTCTGAAACCGTGGAGCACATTTGTGTCACTTAGTTGGTTCTTCTCCGAAGGACTCCATGGGGAGTTTTAACAGGAGGCCAGAAACACCAGGGCATTGTCTTAGCGATAAGTGTTACTGGGTTCTTTTTCATTGCAATGCATTTACGCAACACACACGGGACCTCGGCTGCGTTCCATCCGGTGAAGCAATAATGGTTAAGTGCCTTGCTTAAGGCACAAAAGTGTCGAACCAGGCTTGAACCCACATTTCTGCTGCCACTGAAACGCACATAGGCATGAGTCCCTGGTGTTCTGTAACCGCTGAGCCATGACACTCTAAGCTCACGTGCGCATGATACATTTAGGTCAGGTCACTTATCTCATCTCAGATTTGCCACTTTTGGAAATTTCAGAGTTTCGGTTTTCAAAGAGAAAATTGGCAGAGCTTTTTGAATAGCAGATTGATTCTCTAAACAAATGACCTTTTCAGGCCCGTGTTTGTGCTCTCCCAATTTGGTTGTCTTGTGTTTAATTAAGTGCCTTAGTCATGTGTGGTTATTTGGCCAAGGATCGGTACCCAATGTCATTACGCTGTCAACATTAGCAATGCTGCCAAGTCTTAGAAACTTAAAACTCTTACAAATTTGTCTCCCACAACTTACAAGGATATTTACAATTTCTAAATACATTTTTTCTTTTGTGCTAAACTTCCTTAAATTTGGACTATTTTCCATGACTAAAGAAGACTGGTTATGTACTGAATGGTGTTTGCAACTTGATTTGTTGGTGTAATCCACATTGCTGTTAGGCTGTTCATTGCAGTATGAAAATTAAACTAATAGCAATTTAGACATTTGTTCCATTTTGAGAATAACGATATTGTAAAAGAGTTCAGATATTTCATTGAATTGTTTACTTTTTCCATTCAGGAGGACGTAGCAATATGTTGTAAAAGGAGTTCAGATATTTCATTAATTGTTTCTTTTGCTGGATGTGCTGTATGTTTCAGAGCCATCCTACTGATGTTGCACCATGTGAAAACATCAAGGAGCATGGAGATGCTAAGGAGTGAGTGACATCTGAAAAGTCAATTCTTGGGGGGGGCACTCTTGACATTTACTGTCACTTAAACCCTACGACTGTCTGAGTATTCACAGACAGTTAAAAAATCAGTCCTCTTCCCCTGCCCATACTTGCTTTTACACCCAGAGCTAGTCACCAACAGCAAGCACTGTGACTAGTCAATTTTCAGTCAACAAGACAAAAGCAGGCAAGTGGTAGAAACTGGGCCTGGCTTAGTCAATCACCTACAGTCAAATCATAACTGTATTAAGTTACATAAACAGTCACAGCCAGTCAATCCTGCTCTATGTTGGCTGGGAGCTCTTACGGTAGGTGTTAAATACAGTCAGTTGACTGATTTTGACTGAAAAGATAACTTGGCACAGAATGTATGTTTGCATAGGAGGGTTGAGCGTAAATTTTTGATGTTTTTAGATCCTTGTATAAGAGATTGTTTTGCTGTAGCCGGCTTTAAAGTGTGTTTGAGTAGATCGTTTGAGCAATTTGTGGAATCCTGAATTACTATTACAAAAAAGAAAACGGCGGCTGAACAGTTCTGGCTAACATAGTCAGTGCTGTGCTTTTCCTGATGTTTTTCTTTCTTCTTTTCCTGCTCTTTCACAGCCGAGTCAATTACAGGCATGTCGGGCGTCAACATCCTGTGGGTGATCAACGATGCCGAAAAGACTTCCAAGCAGTCCGCCAACGAGGAGAAAGCTTGCTGCTTCCCAAAGTTTTGGAATGATTGGATTTGAAGCTGGGGAGAATTTGTAAATATCCTGAGTGGATTTCAACTGCAAAGATGCGTGCTGAACTTGACACTGTTTACTCATGAGTTTACAGGAACCATACCCATCCCACTGGCAAATTCCAACCCCATATGGGAAACTGCACATACATATTTCTGACTTTGATTCTGGAGGTATACCCAGCCCAATGTAAAAAGACTGTCAGTTTTAGGGGTACTGTACTTCCATCATGACAGATTCCAACAAAACATGCCGTTGGGGTTTGATGAGGTTAGAGTTCTGTTAGGGTTAAAGGAATCAGGTTTTGAGAAGTCTGGTTGCACCGGAGAGCAGTTGGAAGGTTTTATGTATCCCTGAAAAGGATGCCAGACAAACCTCCTTGGACTATTAGCCCAGAACGGGTGGCTCAGAAGAAAAAGTATTAAAGTTGTGTATGTGGGGTGGTTGCCAGACATGGCCTTGATAAACATCCGTACGATGGCATTTTAGTGTAGGGTATGGCTAGTCACAGTGCTTGCCAAAGAGCAAGAAATCAGAGCCACAGCCCAAAACATACGATTTAAGGACCAGTTGTGTGTAAATCGCTGATCCCAGTTCAGAGTTCATGGCACACAAGGGACAATGTCATGGATGTTTTCTGACTCAATATGAGTAAAACATTGAGGCCGAGGAGTTTGGACTTCTTAATATTGGTGTTGGTGTCCATAGGCAAACTCAACACCTCAACTTTTCCCCCTTCACTTTGCGTTATACTAGAGAGAAATTAAGAATTTCCTTAAAATATCATCAAACTCGCACACAGTATTGAAGCATGTTGCTTCTCAGGGATTTAAAAGCGTTTGAAGTGTATTCTCGCCTAGATCAGTTTAACTCAAGTGCTGTGGGCAAGTTGCCAAAACAGAAGAGGAAACTTTTAATCCGAATATTGAATGGAAAACAGCCGGCGAATTCAACTCGTTCCCAGGTTTTGCTTTTGAGATTCACAAAGATGTTTCTATTGTACCCTCAGGCATGAATCATTTTGTATTATTACCATGATATATTTTTTTTTAATATTTAGAAACTTTTAATGAAGTGTGGAGTGCATGCGTTTTTCATGTGTTTCTATCCAAATCTGGTGGTGTTGCTGTAACTCACCAGTTTCAGAATTAGAGTTCTCCTAAGTCAATACAGAGCTTAAGAACTGGGTACATTTAAGTGAGAGTTTGTCTACAAGGCATGCATTGTTTACTGTTCCCCCTTACCAATTTAGTACTAGTGTTAGTTGATTGTCTATTTTGCAGTAAAACGCTGAGGAATGGGATTCCCCACATGTTATTATGTTTGATTTACTTCTCTTAATTTTTGTTGTATTATTATTTTTTTGTTGACAATGATATGGAATGTCAGAATTATTTTTAACAATATCTGGCAGAAAGTAAATGTGCCATGACAGCTGATAATAAAATGAAAAGGTCTGACTAGTTGCAAGATAAAGCACATCGGAATGATTTCATTTTGTGATGATTACTTGAGGCAGGGAAAAATGTCGCTGAAAAAATGCACAATTAATTCCAATACCCGACTGCTATCTTGCCACTCTTACTTGAAGTTGTGTATTTTTTGGCTGCAGTTTTCCAGAATCTCGGACTCCAGGACACAGCTCCAAAATGTCAAACTGGTACTGATCACTAAGGAAGACACTAAGTACTAACCTTTTAGTGAGCAGTTCACAAACTTGTTTTTCAGTAGCTGGAGTACTACTATGTTTATTCATGAGGAAAGATCAGCGACGTCCAGCATTGCATTGTTATATTATCCCATTTACTCCATTAAAGGATTTTAAAGAACAGCTGTCGTCAAGCTGCCGCCAATTAGCCCTAGTGGATAGTGAGAAGGGACTAAAAGATCAAAAAGATACCTGGTTCGAATCCACCAATTGTAATTTTCCATTCACTTATTTTCTTCTCCAAATTTATCTTTGGGAATATTTTAATAGAAGGAAAAAATTAGGTCAGAGCCTAAAACCAAAAAAAAAAAGTCTCGGTTTCTGGTATGCGCGCGCGTCATATAGCCATGCGCGTCGGCAAAATGAAAAGGTTTTTCAATACAAGATGATGTCTCAAAACCGCCAAACTCACTGGTTTGACTGGAATCCTGCTGCTGCACAAGATTTTAACGTGTTTTTAGTGGGGTAATGATCGCGAATAAGCTTTATGTGGCCTCTCTGGACTCCCATATATTTGCACTAAGTTTAGTCGGGCACCATTTGCAGTCATTAGCCGACATTTGAAGCCAAAAAAAAAAAAAAAAAAAAACCGCGTCGCCGCACCACTTTTGGAGCAAGCTCCATACCAGAAACCGGAGACTTTTTTTGGCCTAAGTGTCTTGAAAAGAAAATTGCGAACCGCTACACAGGTTAGTATATAGTGCCTTCCGATAACTAACTCATTCTTTTGGCATATAAAAATCCAGGGAGAGTTACTCAAGCGCGTGAATTGGAATCCAGACTACCCTAAAAAAATTGACAGAAGCAAAATGAAACTGATCAAACAAAGGCACTGAATGTTCCATCAGTTCATTCATAATGAAACCGGTTTCCTTTTGACGTTTGCAGCTCCCCTTTTTTTCTGATGCCTGAAATGTCAGCGTCTGTAGGGAGTGTCTATTTCTGGCAGTTTTGCGCCAGACATTTCAGGAATCCCGACATGATCACGTTTAAAAAAAAAAAAAAAAAAAGGTGCAGATGTTTGAACCTGAACCCTGGGCAAAAACATTACTCATGCATTAACGTCTTGTATGTCTGCCACACATGCCAAAATGTCACATTCTGGAAGTACCAGGAATGTGTCGACAACATTGCATGCCAGCTGCTGCTGAATCTTGTCAAAGAAAGATTAGAGTAAACCTCGTAAAGATGACTCCAGTGTGGCAAAATATTCTGTTCATATTATTATTTAGAATGACTTATTCCACTGGAAGTCTTTTGGACAAAATGCAGTATCCAGACTCCACTTACTTTGGTTGTGTACTAAAGTCTATGGAGAGTCAAGTGCATTTTCAAAAAATTTCTAAAAAAGTTGGCAAAGTTTCTCAGTCCCAGATTCATGTCTTTTCAACATTTTGCAGTGGCTGACCTTCAAGGAGATGAATATATGATGAACTTGAAAAAGTGGTGTCAGGTTTGTAATGTTCTTTCCAGTCTTTCTCATTGCATGTGGTCTACACAATGGGGCAGATTTAGCCCATTTGGTGGTTTTACAGGTTATCCTATACAATAGCACTGCTTGGCTCTCTTCACGAGTCAACAACCAAAGTCACAGGTGACCGTCAGTCGGGGGAGTCAGTCAGTCAGTCAAGTCAGTCAGATAGATACGAGGATACCAAGCTAACCCTCTGGGACCTGCAAAAAATGCTCGGAGCAATAGACCTTTATCATAATGCCACCATTTTCAGTCATGTTCCCTGTAATATCAGCAACAGTACTGAATGATAATGTTTTTGTGCAAAAGGAACCAGACTATTTTTCCTTCTAGCCCTCGCTTTGGTGACGTTGATTTGAATAAGGGGAACAAATCAAAGATGGTCTGGCAACATGATAATGGTCTATTGAACCTTTCTGTTCCAAAGTAACTTGTGCTTGAAACCTGGACAACGTTTAAATAGACAAAATGGAACAAATGGCACACTTCAATAATTTTCATTGTTTGGAAGTGTGTATTCATTTAATGCATGACCACCTGATTATTTCAGTTCTGCGAATTTTTATTTTTATTTCCATTTTATAAATTCTTTTAATTTAATTTCTATTATCAACCAATGGAACCAGCATTGGCTTTTTGAGTTAATCAGCCCATCAATGGCCACGGGTACCAGGCAAACATCCATTAGTTTCACAATACTAGCATCCAGATGCCAGCCAAATCCACTTTGTCTGCCTGTACACGTTTACAATAGCCATTTCTCAAATCTTGGTTTTCACCTCAGTTTTGGCTTCGAATCTAGGTTCCTTATTTTAGACCAATGGTTTGGTTTTTATCTCAACATGTCCCATGTTTCATCTACAGAAATATCTCATCTTGTAATATGAAAGCAAAGCCTGGCGTTTTTTTAAATTTGCTGTCAACATTATAAGGGCCTCCAAGGGGACTGTACGTAGTCTGAGTATCACCCGTTCTACGGAGCTTGAGCCGTGTGCTCCGTAGTATCACCCGTTCTACGGAGCGAGCCGTGTGCTTCGATCCGTACGAACGTCTGATACATGCGTTGCGCTACAAATATTATGCAACGCAGCACTTTATCAACCAATCACAGCCGTTTACAGTCATTTTCCGTCCAGATTGTGACAGAGGATGTTGATTAGTCAGCAGCTGTCAGCTGACTCAGCAGGCATGGCGGCCTCCATGGAAACCAACTTTTTGTCAACAGAGACATGGAAAGATGTTTCTCGGAAGTGCTTAGCTCTCTGACAACGTCATTTTCAACTCTAACAGATAAGCAGAAAAGAGTGCAATTAGCACTGTTGTCAAGGACGAAACGTGACACATTTGTTCAGTTACGTACCGAACGCGAATCCAACCCGACTACTTTCGTATGCGCCATGTTTTCCAGCCAGCCGAACTGCTGTTGTACGATATAGTAGACGCCTGTTGATTGGGTCAAAACTTGGCCAATCTCACGCGGCAAATCTTGCATAATTAATCGTGGAATCTGCGCATGTAATAGACGCTCGTACGGCGTCTATTACATGAACTAAGAGGACTGGGGATAAATCTGAGATCCAGAGACAATGCTGGAGATGAAGTCTAAGTTTGAGAATTGGCTCATATTAAATACGATAGAGCTTTACTAAAGTCTGGTACTTAGAAGCATTACAAGCTGGTGATCAACACAAGTTCATTTTGAAATTTACTACAAAGTCTCTGCAAAGCTGCAGCACTAACGCTTTTCTTCTCAGACAAATGTTGATAATTCTGTACTCAGATTTTGTTTGTTTGCCTGAAAAATATTCAAGCCTTAAAAACCAAAAATTATTCCTTTTCATTGCATTGAACATGAGCAGCTGATGAGGACCACATAAACACATAAGCACCAAAAAGCTGACTAACAGAAGATCAATAACATGTAATAATACCCTTTTGCAGCATAATATTGAAAGTACAAGAATTAAACATGCTAAATAGATCTCTTTAGACAAAGTTTGAAATTTTAAAGCTTCAAACATAAAGTTTGCAATGTATTTTTCAGACTTTACTGAATTTTCTTTTCAAGCAACATTACTTTCGTCAAGAGCAACTATGAGGCGTTAATAACAATACAACACTGTCTAACTTTTTACAAATGATATACTTTAATCCGAGAGTTGAAACTTTTTCCAAATTGCCTAGCACACAGATTGCACTGGCACCATTTCAACAAAAGAATTAAAGACTGGACCAACCAGGGTTTTGACAAAACAGGTTTAGTCAAAAGTACAGCAAATGTCACCAATTGTTACTATACCGGTATCTTACAAGCTAACCATCAAACTAATCTCTGTTTTGCCAAATCCTGCCAGAAGTTGTTTGTTACAGTCATTTACATGACCTTTGTTTCTGGTATATAAGCATTCCTTTTTAAGTACACATATATGCATACAGTCTGTTTTTATACCTTGCAGAGTGTCACTTGTGAACTAGACACCTTAATCCCCACCGTGGCCAAATATTGACTCAATTATTTCCCCTGAACCCCTTAGACCAATCACAAATCCTCTACATAGAAGCAGCTTCCCCAAATTTCTGGTTGGAGGCGTGATGTGGCACTACCGCGCCATGTGTGTGTGAGACTCGGCACGCGAGTGCAGTCTTTCAGTGTGGCCAAATATCTGTCAGGACGCCAGCTGTCAGCAATCATGGCGTGCGTGCATTTATTCCTACATGGTCTATGCACATTGTCCTATCTTGAATGCGACACATCACCACATGTAGACAATCCGTTCCGTACATTTTTGTTCACAGCTCAGATGAGTCGTTTATCCTTGTGTAGGGCTCGTGGACCAACTGTTTAAGTATTTTTAAGCGTTGAATACACTGGAGTCTGGTGTCTGTACATACTCTCATGCGTTCAACACGGTTAAGTCTGACAGTCTGATGCCTACACTAGGAATAATCACTTCATATTTACTCCTGTAACTCTTATGACAAATCATATCTCATAAAAGCTGACCTCCAAATGTGAAATAAATATAAATAAGATGAATCTCAAGCTTTTTTAAGAAGCACTTATAGTTTTGCAGATAGTCTGGTCTAAGACTACATTTTGAAATTTGTTCTCCTGAATGTAGTTTACTCCTTGAGTCTTGAATGTGGCACAGACCCAAGAATTCCAAGCATACCTCATGAGCGTCTAATAGCATGAATAAACCATGCATGAGGTCTGCTCAAAATTACAAACTTGCCAAAAGACTGGATTTTGAGTCACGCTGTGGCATTTTCAAAGGTTTTGTGCATAGTCTGAGTGAGCACAGCATAACCATGGTCTTAGTGTTGCTTTGTTCTGGTACAAAGGCGTGAGTTGTTAAAAAAGGCCTTTTGAGGCTGCTTGTATTAAGGTTTAGCAGGCGGTCCTCGTGCACAGACAGACCGTATGTAGGGCCTCAGTGCGGATTGTCGTTATTAGTCACTCTCTATCAGATCCATAAAAGGAGAGAGGTGAAAAAGGCACAAGGAAAGTTAAAATGGGACACAGATGCCTTAGTCACATCCCTTAATGGTAAAGCGCAGTCTTGCGACCAACCATGTTATGTGTTAAAATTGTGAAAGATTTCATTTGCTTGGAATCACTGTTTTGGAAACATATGTTATAGTTTACATCAAAGCCTACAAGAGCTATACCCCTTGGAAATTGTATCACAAGACAGAAAATTTGTTCCAAAGTTTCTCTTTGTCAAGGACAACTGACTCATCGAGTTGACATATTGTTCCTAAAATATGATCAAGACTGTGAGGAAACACATTGGTTGGTTGTCGTTTGCAAATAATATTCTCCCTCTACAAAAATCAGTCTTTATAGTTTAACTTTAAAATAAACTTATTTCTCGAAGAAAAGTAACATTAAAACTTCTTTTCTAATCCTTAAAATGCAGAGTGGCGTTATTTCTTTTGAGAGTAAAAAAAGAGATATTTACACTTTTTGTTTGAGAAAACAACATTGTTTTTCAAACTGGGCCTTGCAATCCATAATCGCTCCGCATACACTTAAGGTCACGTTCACAATATGTCCCACAGCATAGTGAATTTATTTACAAAATAATGTATAAAAATGAATCTTGATATTTCAACGTTCACTAATAACTGTTACAAAAATTCATAAATATTCATTCCTACCACAGAGATTCGCAGCAAATCATGCATCCAAACAAAATTATATTTCAAAGTTTTAAATATCATTACTCTTGCAATGAGTCCATAAAGTTAATACCGAAATCGCCAAACAAAATTGGGGGAAAAATATAAGTCCACTTTCGGTACACAAACCTAATTTAAGTCCAGATACTTAAGTTCATCACAAACCAATTTTTCATTTCAAATCTGCTTTAATGTTGTTTAATAATTCCACATGATTTTTAAGCTTCAGCATGATGACAGAAAAGTTTCCTTCCAGAAAGCATTTTTGTGCCACTTTGATATATTTTCTCACCAACAAAACAATGTAAACAAAATATGTCTCCCTTTCTATATTCTTTATCAAAAGTAATTTTTTATTCACTCAAAATAAATTTCAATTAAGTAACTCAGCATTTGTAAATCGTACAAAATTAATCTTTTATTTTACCAAATTTCATCTTGCTTAATTAGATTTTTCCCACAATCCAAACCCCATATTCATTTTATCTATCCTTTCAAACAATACTCAACGAATGGAGGTAAAAATTAAATTACGTTTTGCCCTTCACAGGCCCGTTTGCTTTTACAATCAGATAAACAGTTCATGATGACCCCAAATTTATAAAAGGTCAGGCAGGTCACATCACACGACCAAGATGACCCTAACAGGCAAATTCATTAGTAACTTAAGACAGGAAGCTCAACAAAATGACGTTACATTATACACACATGTACAACCACTTCCTGCAATGCTCCAGTCAAAAAACGTTTCCATCTCGAAAATGGCGCACTTCGAAGATGCAGCTTTGTTATGACAAGCACCGCCCACCCCTAGGGAGGCGGAGAGGAATGAGGAAGGGAACGTCCGCAGCCCGGCGCGAATCTCTTAGTCGAAGTCCTGTATTTTGCATGCCCTGGAGGTTCAACAGCTGTCATCTGTCCAAGTGTTGTTACTCTTCCTGGCCCTGAGGGGGTGCTCTTTGAACACCCCTTGTGGAGTCTTATGGTCTGCTGCATGCACTTCCAGACGCCCTTCCGTTTTTTTGGGGATACGACAAAGCGGGTTGTGCGGTGATCTGTGATAGTTATGGCGAACCTGAGGTTGTAGACATCCTACGAACCTAGGTAAGAAGAATGACCCTTATAAGGATGACCACCTGCTTAAAGAAGGGTCTTTATCTGCATTTGTTTTCAATGCTGCATTATGAAATGACGTGTGGCAAAACAGATGTCAAATAGGGTGATAAATCCCCAGGTGGTACTCATTGGTGTGTCAGGTCAAACCCGTCGATCAACCTTTTAATTGATAGACTTAAGGTATCTAATATTTTTTTACAAAGAGTGTGCCCACTTTCATCCGATTGTTGGATTTTAGAGATTCGGAAATGTTCACTTACAAAAAATACTTGATGAGGAGTTTTAGTTAATGATAGAGAATCAGTTGATAATTTTTAAAAAGTTCGACATTTCGTTCCTAAGCAGCCTTTTTATTCCATTGACCTTGCGTATTTTATTAGTTTACACACAAACAATGTGCCATTGGTTCCTTCACATTGATGGATTTTGTAAAACTCAGGTATACACTTTTGTTTAGAAATTTCCCCTCTATAACTTGATCTTGTGCACTTATCAATTGTCCGCCCCCAGCACTCTCCACCATGTCTTATGTAAGGAGTTTGGTCATGTTTTCAAGCCCCAGGGTAGGGATTTTTGGTCACTCACAATAATTTTACCCTTGGCAACTAGATGGAAAAGCAATCAGTAGAATATGCCCCATAATGTATGTCAGAGATTGTCCACTTATATTTTGCCCTAAGGGTGGGGATTTTCTAAACTTCAAAAGTGACTATCCCCATAATCTTGGAGGTACAGGACAGCCTGGGGGTTGAAAGGGAAGAGGGTGGGGGAGAGGACAAATTGATAGGCATGTTCAGTGCCACATAAAATATGTTTACTGTTTCAGGAAATCAAATATCTGAGGGAATTGCAATTAACAACAGAAGTCAACTCTAAAAAGTTGAGTCCAGGGTTTTGATTTCAGGCTTGGAATTGATTCTATTCAACTCTGGCGTGGAAGTCACCGAAGCCTAGCATGCAGGCTTGCCGCAGTCAAGGTAACACTGGCAGCGTACCTGGTCTGGAAAGCTCCAACCCTGCCTGAGACAACTCAGAATGCCAGGCCCCTGGATATCCTGCCGTTGAAGGGCTTGAGGGCCTCCATGGTGAGCTGAGCAGCGACAGGTGCAGCAGGCAGTCCAGGTCCTCCTCACGCTGCGAGTCCCTCTTCAGCAGGTCGCTGACACGGCTGCCAGAGCTTGTTCAGCCACATGAAGCAGGTCACGGCGGCAGATCGTCCCGGAGCGGGTGCGGAACAGGCCTGGGGGAGGTGGGAAGAGGGGTAAGGGGGAGGATAATATTTCAAGTAAAAGTTTCTCAACTTGAATATGAGGCCAGACCAAAACAAAATGAGTCGGAAGTCACTTTAAAGCCATCTTTAAGTTGCAAGCATAAACAAATCGCACATTTCGAAATCAATAGAAACTGTTTTTACAGACATAATATCCTTCAGGATGTCAAACTCTTAACCATACACTACAGAAGATTGCAAACAGGAATTTCAAAGAGTGTGGGTGCTAACTCTATGGGCACAAGTGGTTTTTGCAAATGAGCCGTTTACATTACAGCTACACGTACATTTCACGTGTTTACAGTACACGGGGAAAAGTTGACATCACACATTCCCACTTTAGAGCCTAAATAAACACAGAAAAGTTTCCAGAAATGACAGTCGAGGGCGTTTGTATTTTAGGGATGAAAGCTTATCATCATTAGGTTTAAGGCTTTTCCTGAAAAAGCCACTTTTCCTCAGATTACTAGTCAGATTTGAGCATGAGTCACCAAGCCTTTAGAAACCAAATCCAGTTTAGTTTCTCCAGAAGCATTTTATCTTGGAGTTTACAAAAATCACTGTAAGAAACAGGGCCTAATGTCACAGAGTTGTTAAGTGCAGAATTTTTATAGATTTTGATAGATGTATATATATTCTTTGTGTAGCCAGAGGTATTGGAATTGAAGGCGTTGGGACCACCGTTTTTAGGGAGACTGTTTTAATTCCGGGCATATTGCCCTCTAACTTTCGTCATGTTAGTTTTGTTTTCTTGGTTTGGTTTCTCTATATGTGAATGTTTGTTGTTTGTGTTTTAATGCCGAATAAATAATAAATAATAATAATAATAATACAATATTTGGCAATGCTTTTGACTGGTTCCCTGTTGATTTTTTGCTCAAATGCACCCAACTCAGAGAGGAAATCTTTTTACTGGCACAGTTTGTAAACAGGAGGAGGTCGTTGGTTTGAGTCCCCACCCAGTAAGATCGTGATTTTAAAATCAAATGAAATCAAGTGCAAGGGAAGAAAGTGACCCAGCAAGTTATCGGAATCTCCCGCTATGTTTTTAATCTCGTGGCCAGCTTTGTATTAGGAGCTGAACCAGACGACGCCTGCTGCCCATGACGGCTCCATCCTTGGTGTAATAAAAGCCTGTCGATGATCGGCACACTTGCAGCTGAGGCTGAGGGTCCACTCACTCCTGTGTGCATTGGAGAAAAATGAAAAATGTGGACAACTGTGACTGCCTTCCAAAAACCTCAGCTACAATTACTTTGACAGAGATGACTGGATAGAAAATATAGCTCTGCAAATATATGTGCTTTAATCAGCGAAGGACAATTTCTATGACTAAAATTCCAATTCAATTTGGCCAACGCATATGTAGGTAAGAAACTTCCTGGACTCCTGGAATCTTCAACCTTTTCAGATTTTTTGTGCTGAGCCTTCACAATTCTTTTTTTTCGTCTTGTGCACGATATAACATCATGGTTCAAATCTGGATTTTGAATTGTATGAAAAGTGTTTTTTTTTAACCTTGTGAAAACAACTGACCTTTGTTTTCACCATTTGAAACCATTAAATCACTCTCTCTACAAAAAAAAAAAGATATGCAAAATAAGATCTAAATTTAATTGTCAGGAAACCAGGCTAGCTGGCTTGCACCCATTCATGGATGTGTAACCGTTTGAACAAAAATGTGGAGTAAAGTAAATTTGGTAAATTGGGACGTATTTGAAAAAAAAGTCTGTTTTCCAACGATGGTCGGCGACGACCATTGGAAATTGATACAAAATTCACTTTTCTTGGGCTGTGACAGCACAACCAGGTGCCATGATTTCACAAGGAAGCTTGAGGGCTACTATTCACTTACAGTCAAAAAAGTAAGGTGTTTCATAATAGTTGGTTGTCGTTTTTATGTTGGCAAATGTTGTATATTACCCTTAAAAAAAAAATACTGTCGTAAAAACTACAAGTAGTTTGCGCAATTTACAAAGTACAAACTCTATGGACATCTACGGTAGCTGTACAGATGATAACTGTTCTGCTTTCTGATTCAGAATATGACAAAACTTGTGGAGAAAACTTCCTCAGAAGTTTCTAGAACTCTGTTCCATCTCTGCAAAATATCGCTTTTACACAATATATAGGATGTGTTTGATTTCAGAAAGTCTTTGTGTGACACGCTATCAACACTCTTTCAGCCAATTGTTTGATCCTGAGAAGTTGTCGTATATTACAAACTGGAGTTCACCCAGAAAGCCTGACGCCACGGAAATCCGCCCCAGACAGATGATGACGCAAGGGCGAAATCAAAGACAGGTGTGTGGCGAGTAGAAATCTATGAGACAGCCGTCGGATATTATTCCTCTGCCATGATCTCAGCAATGGGAGATTAAAGGCTGACCTTGAATCAGGAATAAAACGTGAGTTTTGTGAGTTGGTGGCTTCCTGTCACGCAGCGTTGAATGGACCTTGAACTTTAATGTGTGCCAAGCGTGGGAGTTTTGTTAACAGAGCTCTGGATATCCACTGTGCTAGTGTAGCATGTCAATGTTAAATACAGCTGACTACGGCCAGCTTTCAAAATGGGAAGCGTATAGAGATGTAACAATGCTTAGAGCAGGGACAGCCTCATATTGCTCACTTTCGGCAATTATCAACAGAACTTGCCTTGGACTTTGTTAGATTTAGTATGGTTGAGGATTTCCAGTGTACTTACATTTACCTTAACCTTAGCTCCTACCAAGTCAGCCAAAATCTATCAATGACCCTGCTTCATATAATGCTTCAAGACCAAATGTCCGCTGAATATCCACCACGAGATCACCAGGCTTCTATAGGTGGGATTTTGATGGACTTTGGTACAGATAGCTTATCCTGCCAAAATCCCCCAAGGGATCAAGATTTTGATGCAGTTGGGAAGGTTAGAATTAAAGTCACATGGGAGGAACATTGGTAAAATGCACACTGAGAAAGCGGACCCAATGATTTAATGAGAAAAGTATTCTCAAAGTGAAGATAGGGATGGTACCGAATACCACGTGAAATTATTCCGCCTGCAATGGTATCGTTCGGAAGAAAACAATCATTGAATGCAGTTTTAAAAAGTGTGCCCATGGGCAGACTTTTTTGTACATGCTTTAGCAATGGAACCCAGTTACAAGGCCCTAACGTGTGCAAATGTTTTCTTTGTTTCTCAAAATGTATGGTTGTCACTGAGCTCTAAACTTTCACAGGTTACTTGTTATGCACCCTAGATTTTGAGCAAATTTTTTTGCTTGAAATGAAGAAATAAATGCACCTTTAACCCTAATGTTTCAAGATTCTTTGAAAAAATCCCTGGGACGTTTGAAGGATCTTGTAGGATTAAGGAAGGTATAGCCTAGTCACTAATTTTTCACATGGCTTTGAGCAAAGAACGTGCCGCTGGGTTTCAGCAAAGTGGTAATTTTGGAGGATTGAGAAAAACCCTCGCAAAAATACTGAGACATTTGACATTTTTTAGTACGACAGTTACATCATATCTGACATGACTCTCTTTCAGTAATAATATCTGTAATCACAGTAATAGAGTGCACAGTAATAGTGAACTTATTAGTTCCCCAACTGCTGAAACTGCCCTGCCTGTTGCTCCCTATAGACCAATCCGGTGGCAACCATGTTTTGTGGTGGCGCAAGGCTCACGCGAGTCATGCACACCAGGTTCCTTTGACCAATAGGATTGCAAAATGCGCCCATGCCTTGTCTTTAGAACGCATGCAGCATGAGCGTGAGCATGACACCACCGCATTAAGCTTCTAATTCTGGTTGCAGGATTCCACTATACCCTCCCAAACAGCCCCAGCATTGTATAGTATATGGTATAGTTACACGAGTAACTAAAATGTGCATTCATAAAATGGAATTTTATGAAACACTGTACACTCAGTGTGTTACCTCCCGGGTGAAAGTTAGCAAAAATCGCTTGGGTGGGACTCGAACCCGACCTCCTGCCTTCACTGAGTATAGTGTTTATGTCAGTGAAAGACAAAACCTAATTTGATTTACATCACGACTGGCAAAACTTCCATCTTATGGATAGTTTATGCGGTAACCGCTGCTATGTACATCAGATTTGAAACAGCCAACCGATCCCATTAGCTCGGTGGTCGAGTGGTAAGACATCTGCACTAGAAAGCAGGAGGTCATGGGTTCGAGTCCCACCCGAGTGATTTTTAACTTTCACTCCGGAGGTAACACACTGAGTATACAGTGTTTAAATCGGTGAAGGCCAAAACCTTGTGGATTAAGGCATGCACGCTTTCACATTTGCCCCGTACCCACCCAGCTGTTAACGCCTACAAAATGTCAACTGTTCCCATCATGACGTCAGTCTGTCGCAGCCTCGGTCTGTGCACTTCCTTAAAGGTCAGGGAGCATATGGCACATGCAAGCGTAGCGGAGCCTGAGTCTCCCTTCCCAGCCCTTGAAAGGTTCTGAACACAGGTGCTACACGTTGAAACAGATGAGCTTTTGGAGATGGCCAACCAGATTACAAATTTCCCCTTCCCAATCCGCTAGTGATTCAGCGGTTTGAGCACTTACGCTAATGCCCCTTTGAACTTGAACAGATTGCAACGTGTACCAAAGTCGGATGTGTGACATAATCGGAAAAATCGTATTAAAATTGAAGAATTCAGGACTAAGGGGGTTAAAAGAAATAATAATGATAATAACACCGGAGTCTTATATCGTGCATGTACGGTATCTACCAATAATTAGGTATTCAACGCGCTGATAATTATGTCTATTTTTTAAAGACAGGTAAATGAAGTTTATGAAATATGAGACCCATTATGTAGCACCTTTATAAGGGTTTACAAGGTGCTGCGGCACATATTGCAGCCACTGCCAGAAACACCAGGAGTCCGGGGCAAACCCCTTCTCAATAGCGAGAAGTGTTACTGGGTTCTTTTATGTGCATTACACAACGCATGGGACCTACTGCTTTACGTCCCACCCAAAGGATGAAGCAATAATGGTTAAGTGTCTTGCTTAAGGACACAAGTGTCCAGACCAGGACTCGAACACACACTTTGCTGAACAGAAATACCAGTCCAGTGCTCTTAACCGCTCGGCCTTGACACCCCACAATCAAGCAGTAAAAACTTGTGGCTCTAGAAAACAATGGGCAACTTTTTTTCAAAAAACTGCTTGTATGCTACTTGCTTGGACTGGTTCACACTTTACATGCGTATGGTACAGGGTATGCACAAAAGAGTCACAAAAAGTCTTATTGTCACTGTTGAGGGATACTTGTGCAATGAGTCGATAATATCATTAAAACTTTTTTGATTAGCCATTAGTCGCTATTGGTGAAAATGAAGACTTCTTACAGAAGATGCAAGAGCATGCACACCCAAAAAATAAAATTGCCCCTAACCCCTCAAAATCCCAAGCATGAAAATATTCACAAGGAGGAGCAGCAAATGGGCTGGACGTTCTTTGTGAAAGTAATGTCAAGATTTATGATCTGAAAATGTGAGTGAATGATAAGTTATTAAACCTTTGAAATTGTCACCGAAAACGGAAACTGTTACTGAAAACTGTATACAGTGGAACGCCGCTATAATAAACATCGCGGGATCCACAGAAATTTTTCATAATAGCGATCGTTCAGTATAGCGATTTTAAGCTGCGGGTGCTCCGGTACTCACTTTTGAATAAATAGCGCCCTTCAGAACTTCACCCTGCACGCCCTGGTTGTAACTGACAGACGACTTTGAACACGAGATGACTATTTATTTATTTTTACACAGTTTTTGAGCTTACTACCTACAG
>JASAOE010000163.1:0-25000 GCA_029964075.1 Patiria pectinifera
GGATTCTGCAAGTGGGAAAAAGGCCATTGTTACTGAGCGCATAATGAGGCCCATGTAGGGCTATTGATTATATATACCTGAATCCGGAGCAACTAATTTATTTTGGTCGACTTGGAAAATGATTCTGTCCGAGACGGTTTTTAGGGAGTGACCATCAAAAGCAAGTTTCTACGCTGCATGAACTGTGGTATAAATTGTACTTTCCGCTGTGGTTTATCCAATACCACAGGCAAAATAATAAAAGTTATATACTTCAAGAGAAATTGATGATTACACAAATCCTGGACATTGGAGCTTGCATCTTTATTTTCTGTCAAAGTGTGGCGGAATGCTGCCTGGTATCATGTACCTCACTAGGAGCAAAGCTAAGAAGGCCATGGGTCTCATCTTTGTGGCCATTACCTGTTTCGTCGCCATTCGGAAAATCGCAAACCGGCAGAGTCGAGTACGGAAAGACACGCAGGAACCGCCTCCCCTCGCCCCGGGAAAACAGAGGGAATCATTGATGAGCGAGACGGCCCATGAAAACCCTTCTGGTGTGAACTTGCTACACGAAACGCTCCTCGAAAGACCTTCTATCAAGCAGGAAATCGCCAACCAGCCCCCGAATGCATCTTCTCAAAATAACCCTCTGTACTCCGACGAAGTGATCAATCAACACATTGTTAATTTCACCCTGGTCAACGGGGACGCATGTGATCGAAATGCCTCAAGCCAACATCGGAAGGTGTTCCTTCTGATTCTGGTGAAGTGCCGACCGGGGGACAGCTTTTCGAGGGTACAAATACGGAAAACCTGGGGAGGGTTGAGCGAAGTGGACGGCAAACGGATTCTGACCATGTTCCTGATCGGAATGACCACCAATTCTACCCTCATGGCCAAGGTGGTGGATGAGAACCGGCAACATGGCGATATCATCCAGGGGGATTTTATGGACCATTACTTGAACCTAACCCACAAGACGATGATGGGCTGGCGGTGGGCCTCAGAGTTCTGCCCGGGTGCCGAGTACGTGGCCAGCGCGGACGCCGACGTGCTGCTGAACTTACACAACATCGTCCGGCGGTTGAGCGAGAGACCGCGCGAGAGGTTCGCCGAGGGGACGGTCCAAGTTGGGGCCAGGCCGTGCCGATGGAACATGAGCAAGTGGCACACCAGTAAAGAGACGTACCCGGAGCCGACCTACGCGCCTTTTTTCTCCGGGGTGTGCTACGTGTTGTCCGGAGACGTGGCCGCCAGAGTCTATAAAGAATCCGCGCACGTCCGCTTCTTGCCCTGGGACGACGTCTACATAGGCCTGGTCCTGAAGAGGCTCGGAGTGGTACCCCAAAATGTCAGAGAGTACCTCAAGTTCAAGGAGAGCTATCAGGGAATCGAGGATGCTCTCTCTAGCGGCCCAGCAGTACTTGTTGGTACTGAGAAGGACCATGCATGGACGACGCATGACCGTCACAACGACCATCTCGTAAAGATTTGGAAGAAAGTTGCTCAGAAACAGGACGCCACGCATCGTACAAAGAAAAAGCTTTAGTTGTGATGTGTAAATTAGGTTTTCTATTAGGCCAAACAAAAAAATATTCGGTCTCTGGTCAGACCAAAGTTCCGGAATTGACGCGGCGATGCGGCTTTTTTTTTTTTTTTTTTTTTTTTTTTCTTCAAGCTTGGATTGTACAGACAAGGTGGAGTACTTTTTTTGCTTTTTTTGGTGTCCTCATGTACATTGGTGTCCTCCCTAATTTGCCTTGGTGCTCTCGATCATTTGCCTTGGTGCAATTTCCCATTCCTTGGTGCTCTTTGGTAAAAAAAAATTAAGGAGGTGCGGCAATAGAGGGCGCTGTTGGAGCTACCGCGGAACATTTTTGGGGAAAAAAAGATCGACGCGCATGATTAAAATCGACGCGCGCGCTGACCAGAGACCGACTTATTATTTTTTTTGGCCTTAATTTCATCATTTGCCCCGTGTGGATCGGGGTGTAACGAGTTAAAAATTAGTTGTGAAATACAGTAATCAATATTAACGTGAGACGGGTCTCGAGTTTAGTGTACCGTGACTTGTGCTGCCCAGCGTATTCGTCCAGCAAACTAATCAACAACGTTTCCCCCTTATTTTTAGATGTTGGTTTAAGAAAGTGCGCCTATCACATACATTTTACATTTTAACCAGGATCGATGAGACTATATTTTTCATGTTGGGAAATTTGAAGAATTTTGGATATTATGTAGTGATGGAATATTAAGTGGTCTTGATGAAATTTGATTATCGCCCAAGAATCTGAGCTTCAACAATTGGACAAGTGCGGTTATTAAAGGGAAGCTTTTTGGACTTAAAAGTGAGTATTGGTCTTTTGTTTTTTCCTATTTTTGGCTTCCGAAGGTGCTGTATAAACTGTTATGTCATTGGAGGCACTTTAAGCCACTGTACAGTTAAGGTTTTTGTCAGTACCGTTTTTTTTTGCATGAGGCATACTCAGTATTACTCATTAAGTGGCCAGGCGCGGATGGGGGGGGGGGCGGTATTTCAGACTCACGAGCAGATCAGTATCCAATTTGATGTATCTGCTAAAGTAAAATTTGCTATATTATGTTCTGTGCTAAGCAAAATGTCTGTGCAGAGCAGTTCCATCTGAATGGTTAGGTGCAGCTCCACAATAGGGAACAAAGCTGGATTTCTTGGAGATGTGTTAAGCAAACAGAAAATGCTTAGCAAACCTGTGCGACTATTAAACCAAAACTCGCCTGAGATTTCACAAGCTATACATGCTATCACGTGGCATTTTTAGCTAGTAAACTTGTTTCGCTGAGGACATTCCTTTTCATCCTGAGATTATTTATTATGGGATGACGACATTCTGAAAGTAGGATGACAACATCCTCAGTTAGTTTGTTATGGGATGACGCCAGCAGGGTGACGACATCATGACATAATTTATCACAGGGTGCATTGAAGCCATCTTCAAAACGCACAGGTGGACGTGCGGCTTGTAAACAATTTACCCTATCGCTGTATATACAAGGTATTTATTTGATGATGAGAGGTCATGATGTCTGTGCGTTTCTAAGATGGATTCAATGCACCCCGTAATATCTCAGGATGTCCTCATCCTACTTTCAGGATGTCAGCTTCATATCGTAATAAATTATCTCGGGATGTCGTCATTCTATTTTTAGGATGTCGTCCTCTCATAATAAATTATCTCAGGATGTCGTCATCCTATTTTCAGGATGTCGTCATCCCATCATAAATTATATCGGGATGTCGTCATCCTATTTTCAGGATGTCATCATCCCCTAATAAACTATCTCAGGATGTCATCATGCCAGAAGACATTATCTTAAGATGTTGTCATCCTATTATTTGGATGTCGTCATGCCATATTAAATTATGACGATATGTCGTCATCCTACTTTGAGGATGTCGTCATCCCCCATCAAATTATCTCAGGATGTCGTCATCTTGCCTGTATTTTGTCGTCATCCTGAGATAAAACATGTCAGTATCTGAACAAGTCGGATGGCACTTCCAGAGCTCCGTAACTACCCTTGGGATGTCGTTATCCCTCGATACATTATCTGAGGATGTCGACATCCTATTTTTACGATGTCATCATCCCGTGATAAAACGTCTCTGGACGTTGGCATCTTACGTATGGGATGTCGTCATCCCGTGAAAAGTTATCTCAGCATCTCAACATTTTGGATGGCACCTCCACAGCTCCGTATCCTCTCATATCTGAATGCTAAAAATTAATATTTCCATAGCGTGCAGCCACAAACCTTTCTGTCGTAAATTCAGTGCAGAATTTTATTACGCCCACGCCAAAGACATAAAAATATATATAAAAGCCATTTTATGATAAGGTTAGCATAATTATGTTGCATAAACTCCAAGGACGTTACAGGCTCCGTTAAATCTACCGTTGTCATAACTTCAGTGCAGAATTGTATTATACCCATGCTAAAGACCAAAACAAAACATAAAGGCAATTTAATCTTAAGATTAGCATAATAATGTTTCACAAACTCTAATTATAATTTCTAATTATAATTGTAATATAAGAGTTCAAATGAATATGATGGAAATACCTTTTTATTTTCCACCTGAACAGGTATCTTATCCTATTTAGTCCAATTGTTAAACCTTTTCAGCATCATAAATATGTCAAAATATTTCAGAAATTGCACAAATGACAGCTGTTTGAAGCACTATTGGAAACGATGAAAAAAATCCTTTGTAACATAATTGGCATTTTCTCAGCAACCCAATGTGCTGTTTTCATGATTCTTTAAGTATTTAAAAGAGCAAATCTTCAGCTTTAATCTGATATCCAAAAATATCACTCTCACGGATCACGTTTTTGAACAAAAAGGAAATGTTTCAAAATTGCATTTTTTTGGGTCACCCTGTATGATTCATCGCTTTCCTTTTCAATAATCATATTATAGATTATTTAATATCTCGTCAGCTCTCCTCATTGAAGCTTTATCATAAAAAAAATACAATTTTTCCAATCAGAAATTTTAATTAAGGTGAAGTAGTTTTGCAATAACATTAAATATCATGTCCCGCTTTGTTGAGTTACAACGCTCATCTGCCCAGAACTGTGAACTTCATCCAATTCATTTCGGAACATCAACTTCACAAGGACATTATCTCAGACTCCCCCCCCCCCCACATACAAGGACAATGACTGTGAACAATTGTTTGATTTTTCTCGCATTTAGTTTAAATTGTTGTTAATTTAGAACTACATTTTGTACACAATCTGTCTCAATGAGACCACATTTGCATATAATTCTATATTCTATATTTTAAATTTTTCGCTGTGAATTGTTTGGGTTTTTTTAGAATCGATCTTCTATCCGGGGTTTATGTAAAAAAAAAAAAAAGAATACACGTGCATGTCACAATATCACATTGCCCTGACCCACCCGTCTGTTGGTAAAATCACAAAATTGATTTTTCTTTTATAGGCCCATCTGTGGGCAATAAATTACAATAGTGGGATTATGATGGTCTTCACGCACATGCCTCTATGTAAAATTGCAAAATGCAGTTAATCAAGCTAAAGAATGATTTGGCTAACATACAAACGTATTTCTATTGCCTGTTTCAGACGTCGTGCTTAATGCCGTGTCGAATAAAATTGAATTTAGCGCGACGTTAGCACATAATCTTTCATTTTCTTTTCAATTTTTGGTGTGTTGACTTTTCAAGAAATTCTCACCCAAAGAAGACGACCCTTTTTTCCCCAAAGCGGCAAAGTAGCCATCTTGAAACACGATCCCTCCACAACATGGCAAAATAGCGGCACTTTCGAGCCCACTTGCATAAATGCCCATGCAGAATTGGAAGCCCTAAGTCCGGGCCAAAGGTTCGTCGCTACTATTCAATTCCCCAATTTTATGGCTCTCAGAACTCTCTAATATGGAATACTTTGAGGGTATAACTGGTATTCATGAGCTCAGCGGATGGGTTTAGGCCTATCTACAGGTGTGCACTCCTATGAGTCTTCAAAATTTCCCATGTAAAGTCGCTATAATATTTGCTGATTCATTTATTGCTTTATACTCGCACACGCGTTGCGAGCTGCGCTTGCGCATTCCAAGTACGAACGATGTTCACGGCGGTAGCACGACGCGCGGTTTCAAACGTAGTGCTACTTTCGTGTCGAATACAATTTCAATTGGAAGTTGGCCGGCCAACATTAAATTGAAATCATATTGTTTCAATGGATTTCATTTTTAGTTGTCATACGCACAACTTACGAGTGATGACATTTTCTTTTCATTTTGTAGCATGTAGATGGTGTGAGAGAATATGCCATTGGCTTAGCATTGAGAGCCTCGATTCCAATGCTCATTTAAAATTCGTCTATACCATTGAGCAAGGACCACCAGCTTTCAAACTGTCATAAAAAATCTACCGTATACAGGGTGAGTCAAAAAAGGAAACCCAAATGGCAGGACCACATAAGAATGTGCGTGAACTGTATTCGTTTTGCTGAAAGAACACACACCTCTTTTTTTTTGGTGACCCATGGACAGAACTTTACAACGGTGGCTGTGTTCAAAATTCCGTAACTTAAAAAGTACATGAGTGATTTGAATGATTCTGGTACTACAAGAAAGCTTATTAATTGGGCTTGCATATGCTAGATTTTTGAAAGTGCTATATGACTCACCGTGTATATTACAATGCAATTCATCGCATACCTGTAACTTAAATTAATGGGGGAAAACGAAAAAAATATTGACAAATTAGTATACACAACTACATAAATTAATATTAATCAAATTAGGTTTTGCCCTTCACCGACGTTTAAACACTGTATACTCAGTTTATATCATCCCGGCGCAAACAAATCCATCTTATAAGGATTAATATTCCTGTAAATTAAGTGAACAACGAGGAAACACGATGATAGTGTTCACACTGAGATTTTCGTTTTATCCTCTGAAATTATAAAGAAGATATGGAACTTTTATCGCTTTTTGTCCTGGAATTTATTGTCAGTTATATGAAACCGATTTAGACCAGACTACTGATCCGGGATCTTACAATGACCGCATAAGCCTATGGCAACGGTTGACATGATTATTAAGTAAATAGTCTACGAAATTTAACCACAATACCAAATAACAAACGAAATGACACATGTCCCATTTGACCAAGTGGCCCTAGACATCCTCCTTTTAGAAGGGGATACAATTTTAATGTAATGGTAGAAACTGGCTGTGTATACAAATGAAACCCGGATATGCACATAGTCCTTTTTTACCATTATGTCCGAGGACAAGGCGTTGTGTTGCTATGATAATAACACTCTCCCGTAGACAAAGCACGCACACTTACATTTGAGAACCAGTTCCAACAAAAGGTCTACGTTCGAGGACAACAAAGGATTTGTTGTTGTCTCTTTATGTTACCGTCCTCGGAATGTTTATATGTTCATATTATGTTGAGGCCTCGTAGCCGAGCGGTTAGAGCGTGGAGCTACGGAGTGGAAGGTTGGCGGTTCGAATCCCATTCGGACCAACAACTGGAAAACTCTCTCTGACGATCCAAAAGTGATCAAATGGGTACCTGATTCGTTCAGGGAAGGTAAGACGGCGAGAGGAGAGGAGATGGGCACCGCCACTAATATGCCGCGCCCATTGAAACATTGGACCTCTAACATCCCCCTATACGGCCAGTAATTAGCTATAGGATACCTTTACCTTTATATCATATGTTTACTCTCCCTGCATGCTCTGTAAAGTCCCAACAACCGGACAATGTTAGGAAGCCCTTTACATTTCTGGACAGGATCAGACGGTGCACACGCAAACGTCAGCTAGTCGAATGGATTCTAGCGTTCTTGAATGCGAAGGGTAGATGGTAACTACACCACAAGACTACTTTGCCTCAAGTTTCGTCATAGGGTGCAGACCAGTAAATCGGTCCGAAATTGCCTACGCCGGCCAAATCACAATTTGCATGCCCTCAAAATCTTCAGTATTTGAGCATGCTGTGGGCCATGAACTTGAGGGTTTGTAAAAAATATGGGTGGAAGCCGTGCACAGGACTGGGAGCTTGCGATTCTGTGTAATTTGGATGTAATTTGGACCCTAAAAGCGCTCTATTTTGCAATGGAGTGTAGGCATCGTTTTTCAAAATGGCGATGGGCTTCAGGACTATTTTCAGGGGTGATCATCTTCAGATGGAAATTTCTACTAAAAGTCATCAGTTGACCCCCCGAAAATTGAAAAGAAAATGAAAGATGATGAAATAAGCTTTAATTTGATGTGTGTGTCTCGAACGCCTTGGAGAGTTGTGAGTATTTTTCCCGAATTTCTGAAGTGGGAGCATTTACCATTGGGGTCTATGGAAGTTTATTTACTGGTCTGCTACCGTCAAGGCGTTACCGGTCAAGGAGCAAATCATGCCCTTTGTTGACGTCTCTTCATGACCCACTCCATAAACAGCGACACCAACGGCAGAGCCTGCATACCTCCCATGATAACAAAGGCTAAGTCGAAGCTTCTGGTCTGGTCGTATATCCAACCTTAAAAGAAAGATAAAGGGTTTTAAATGTTTCAGAAGACCTTTTCCATACAATGCAAAAAAAAATGCTGGGTAACTGAAAGCTGGGAAACTTCATTTCGGCATTTGTTAGCAATTTCACTGCCACTAATTAATACAATTTTCACAGTACCCAACATTAGACTCTTCTTTGTAACCAATAATTGACAAAATACGAACCAACAACTTGTCACTTTATTGACCATTTTTTGGTTAATGGCTTACCAACAATTGTTTCAAACTAATGGATGATTAAAAGTAACCGACTGTTCCGTCTGTAATATTTTCCAAGATTTAGGTAAACGTGTTAAACCCAACGGCCGCTGGGCGTTTTTCGCTCGAAATATTTGGATGTTGACTATTGTACCAGCGTTGGGTAAACTGGTGGGCAAAATTTGACCTTTTTTTCAGTGTATACAGAAGTCATCATGGAGGTTTACTGTACCGTTGGCTAGTTTTGCAATAACATGAAGGTCATATGGAAGATGGCTTCAGGTGCCTCCACTAGGCGCTTAATTGTAGGCTACAAGTACCGGTCGTAGCCAGGTAATTTTGGACGCAGCCGTCACCCCTCTGGATTAAACTGGTGCAACTCCGAGATGTCATTAGGCCTACTTGATTATTCGCTGCTTTTGAAGCTGCATTCTCAATTAATTTTCTTTTGTCTTACCTGGAAAGAATCCAAAAGCCATTAGTAATACGGCCGCCATCAGCTCCATCCAACTCATAGCAGAGCCAAGGTGTTCGACTCCAAGCAATTCCTTGGTGTAAATATCGCAGAATGACCCTACGGCTCCATTGGCGCCGTAATGGCAGAAGGCATTGACCATCATCGACCAGTAGGAGTTGGTCCAGCTAATGCAGATCAGAGTGGATGACGCAACCACGATGCATAACGACATAGCCCATCGTAGGCTCATGAGGCCTCGGTCTACCACGAGACCCGACGCGATCTTGCACACGAAGCTACCCGCTCCGGCGGCTGTAGTGAACATCACCGCGTCATACGCCGAAAAACCCTTAGCCTGGGCGTGCGAGACAAAATACACCACCCAGAGAGCTGGCACGAAGCGGAAACAGATGAGAACAATGGCCGCTCGCCAATAAGCCACGCGCAGGCAAACGGAGCATCCGAATCGAGCCAAGATGTCATCCTTACGCTTACAGCACGCGGTCTTCTTGTCTGCGCTGTGTGCTTGACTAACACGCTGATCGTGTTCCGAAGCGGAAAGTGCTTCGTACGAATCCGTCTCTCTTGGCGGAGTTCGCAATAAAGCACCGCACGGCGCAAGGTGCATGGACAACCCTCCGAGAAGGAGCATGGCGCCTCTCCACCCGTACGTATCCAGCAGCAATTGTGTGAAGGGTGCAATAAGAACCAGACCAACGGCATGACCAGAACTCCCGATACCATTGGCCGTCGCGTAGTTGTCAGTGAAATGCATACCAACCAAGGTTCTTGTTAGAATCAAGGAAATACCTAAACCAGGTCCTGGGAAAGAATGGTTTGATATAAAAGAAGAAAGGGATGGACATCAACGTAAACAAAGGACTCATTTTTCCCCACACCAATGTGGTGTGTTCCTGTAACATTTTTGTTCCAAAACTTTAAAACTTTCTTGTGTTAAGTATGTATAATTATCCTTGTCTTAGCTGTAGGCCTATCAACTGAACTGGTTTTAATGTTCGGATTATTTCGCTTCCTTGAAGTAAAAAATATGGATTGTGAGAGGTCCAAACATTTTCATCTTGGCAGAATCTTTCTCAAAGGCAAAGGGAGCAGTATTCCAAACAAGTAATAAACTTAATCATGGATGAGTAATGGATACGGTTAATTAAAGTGAACTGGCGATAAAAGGATGGAGTGACAAGAACTGAATAAAATCTTGAGTTTACCAGCGACTAGGGCAAGGATTAACGTCATCTGGAGAACATCAGTTGTAAAAGAACAGACGACCATGGCGGTTCCTGCCGCCAAACCACTGGCCACGACCACAATGCGTGGACCAAACCATGCATTTAAAACTCCCGTCAGAGGACCTTTGGAGAAGACAGACTACTGCTAATACCGATAGACCAGAAGTATATGCAGTCTAGGTATATATTGCGCTGCACTGTGGGACAATTTGCACTTCTAGAAAATCCAGTATAAAGTGGAACCTGTCCCACAATCCAGTGCGACATTTACCTTCGCTGTATACTTCGGGTCTGTCCGATTTCCAGGTCAAAATTAGCGAGCCGTTATGCACACTGCATGCTAAGTTATTTACATCGTGGTAAGTGAAACCGAATATTGAAAGCGGTCCGATGAATGGGCAATTCCACGGAAAAGCGGACACAGCCGAGAAGTGGAAAATCTATGAAATATTCAGAACTACATGCATCACAACCTCATATTTTCTCTCAAATTAAAGGGGACAACAAGACCTTTTATTTGAGTGGTGTGCCAGTGAAGTGGAATATGGGGGACTAAAATTATGGATTTTATTTCGTCATCTTGTTTTCACATGCAAAATGCAAGTGTTATTGTGAGTTTTTTTTGTTTGTTTTTTAAAGAAGAGAAAAAATCATCATTCCAAAAGAGTTTATTTGGTTTGTGGTTTAGTAGTTTCTGATAATGCTTCAACTTGTACCAGAGAGAAGCGGTCAATTTGTAACGCGAGGTACTGTAACATGAATCACCGAAAAAAAATCCCTCTGGAGATTTCATGATTGATTATTTTTTAAATAATTGTTATGGTAGCATAATCCGGGTTATACCCTAACGATGTAAGGGCACTGAAAAGATTCTTTCATCAGTGCGCAGTATGAGGAAATATTCAAATGCAGGTTTTGCCATGTCCTTTTTTTTTGTTAACGCGAGTTACCGATAATAATGTTTTGTTTTGTATATTTGCTCTTTTCCTATTTCAGGGAAATGTACAACTATTAAGAATGTTGTCAAGGTTAACACACAAAATGTAACAAGGGGCACGCTCAAATTATGCACGGAGACATTTTTATATCATAACCAGGCCAACACGAATGAGCTCCGAGCGAGGAATCTGAAAATAAAAGAGACTTAGTGAAACAAAGAGTATACCTGTGAAGCAGGCAACACCACTGACGATGGTCACCATCCAGCCAATAACCCACGTCGGGGCCGAGAACTGCTCGACGAGGGACGGCAACATCACCCCTAAACCCTTGACGAGACCCGTGCAGAACAACCACGTCATGTGCAAACAAAGGACTGCGCACCAGCCCTGGCGAGCACCAGCCTTAGCCATTTTGACGGCCTTGTGTCACTTTTTGGCAGAATCAAAAACACCAAGACTATATTTCCAAAGATGCCGGCCGGCAGAGAAAGGTTAATCCACTGACAAATTTGTCTTGCACAAAATTGCGCTGCGGAACTACGGATCACTCGAAGAAACCAGTTTCAAATTTCACATCTTTGCCCAACTAATGGCGTTGTGGTCCAATACAAATACGTGTAAAATTGGCTCCAGAACTGTAGACCGACCCTATACACAGTCAATGACTCACATCGCCATAAAAGTATATTGTACGGAAGCGTATTTAGGACATGACCGAAAATATTTTTTTAGGCCCACTACTTCGCCCGGGCGGATTACTATTTCGCCCGGGCGGATTACTATTTCGCCCGGGCGGATTGTTATTTCGCCCGGGCAGATTAGCATTTCGCCCGGGCGGATTACTATTCCGCCCGGGCGGATTACCAATTCGCCCGGGCGGACTATTAATTCGTCAGGGCAGATTACTAATTCTCCCGGCCGGGCAGACTACAAATTCGCCCGGGCGAATTAGTAATCCGTCCGGGCGAAATAGTAATTCGCCCGGGCAACATAGTAATTCGCCCGGGCGAATTAGTAATCCGCCCGGGCGAAATAGTACTCCGCCCGGGCGAAATAGAGGGCCGGAAATTTTTTTGGGGTCATGTCCTAAATACACTTCCGTAATATTGACTTCGTCTTTGCTATATTTGGCGTTCCATATGGTAGCCAAAACAGTATCAACTGTCATCCAGGAAAACCCGTGCGTTGTGCCTGCGCATGTAGTCTGGAGTGTAATACGCGAACCTGGCTTAAATTTTATGTAGATGATTATTATACTAACATTATTTTCTGAGTGCCTCCGAGATACATCATTGTTCAGGAAGATGAGTATTGTTGGAAAACATTTCAGCAAGATGGCTGCTATAGTTTTTCGTTACCACGACACAACTGCAGACCTCTAAATTTCATGTAGCAGCTAAGCTAACAATGTTGCTTAGTAGCATTCAGGTTGGGACCAGTCACAAGAAAATAGACACGACGCAAAACTTTCTTTGCTGGGGATATCTCTTTGCTTAGCAGCTGCGTGACAATGGCCCCGGATCTTGTCTTGTATGTTTCATCGACAACAGCAGTAACAGCGAAACTCAGATCTGGAGAGACAAGAACATCGCTCTCAAATCCAAGCTGAAGCTCCTGCACGCACTGGTCCTCTCCATCTTCCTGTATGCCTGTGAGTCATGGACCCTGACAGCAGCACTGCAAAATAAGATCCAAGCAAGAGCCCTTGGCATCTCTTACACAGACCACATTATTAATGAGGAAGTCCGCAGAACCATCAGACAACATGTCAGCCGGTATGAAGATACACTGACCACGGTGAAGAAAAGGAAAGTGATGTGGTACGGACATGCAATGAGAGCAAGCGGATTGTCAAAGACCATCCTCCAAGGAACAGTGCATGGAAAGAGGAGACGGGGCAGACAGAGGAAAAAGTGGACAGACAGCATTGCCGAATGGACCGGAGAAAGCTTTGCCACAACACAGGCCCTTGCATGCTCACAACCGTCAGAGGTGGAACCAGTTGATTCAACGCTCATCCATGCAGCGCTCGTACGACTCCGGCGGGTTTCGGGACAAGCAGTAAGCAGTAAGCATCGACAAAGGTATAGGCCTATACAGCCGATACGATCTGCAAGAGGAAATCGAAAACACACGAAGTCTAGAATACACAGGTGTCTAGAATATTACTTAATCATAACCAATTAACTGAATCCGATACTTACAGCTCCGGTTATGTTTTTATCCATGACATATTTAAGTTGTTTCAAAACACGGAATAGGATCTCATCTAGTATTTAGAGGACAAAACCATATTTATGAGCCAGCAGTCTGAACGGGAGAACTTAAAGGGGCATTACGACCTGAAATCCACGAAAACTTCATGTTTTTGGATTGTCTACTTATCGTATTTCAACCGTTCTGTTGAAAGGAAACTAACCGTCTTACCGTTCCCGAGAAAAGACGACAAAACCCGGTTGTTTCATCGGACGCGGTGGACATTTTTGGCATAAGCATTCGTATTTCAAGCCGTTTCTATTCAATGAACTGTACACGTTGTGTGTGTGTCACATATTAATACACACAGCACCAATATGGATGTTTCCTACACGTTTGCATAAATGCACCGGGTCTAAATTTACCCTTTTCTGGTCAAAAAGAAATTTTTCCGGGTCAAAAATGACATTTTTCTGGATCATTTTGGCCGAGAAAAGCGTCATTTTTTGACCCTGAAAAGGACTGTGCAGATATAGACTCAGTTATATCGGGGCCAAGTTGACCCAGGAGTTTTTAGCATATTGTGCTAGTGATTTGACAGGTAATGCACCACACAGGCGTTTCCATAAATACCCAATTTGTTCGTGTCTGCGCATGCGTGTTGTAATCGCGCACAACGAGCGCGCCGCGTCCTTTGCATTGGAACTATTGGAACCGGAAGCTAACGCAACTCGAGCGTTTATCCAATGGGCGCTAGTAATCAGTGGTGCGCGCGCGTGTATGACGTTTTTACTAACGAACCGGATAGCACAGTACGCATGGAAACGACGCACACCACGCAGAAACAAACCAACGTGACGAATATACATTGTAAGATTTTTCATGTGATGAAAATGAAAATAATGCTCAGACATCATTCTGCGAGCTGGTACGGTTGAAATAGGAGGCACGACGTAGCATTCTTCTGAATGAAAGGCAGACTGTTAATGTTAGCCAAGATCTACAGAATGGCATAGAGGTACCATAAGAAGTCAAACTGTCTCCAAGCCATGGACGGCGCAGAAAGTGACGGTAGCGAGAATTACTACTCGGCGACGGAGCAAACACAGCCAACAGTCACTGCCGATCATGCAGAGAAACTACCGGCCAGACGGCGCGGAGCCGCCAAAGGAACACGGGGGAGTAAATCGCCGTCGATTGGCGAAGATTTGCGGGTTTCGGAAGGTGATAAGCTCATTGAAATTCATATTAATATTTATTTGTTAATGAAAATTTAGAGCTCGCAATGGATTGAAATAGTCTGAAAAAAGAACCACTTCAGTCAAAGCTCGAGTGAAAACTCGATCTTTACGATTGAAGACATTTCACTCTCAAACGTGTAGTCCCTAGTTTCCGACTGTGGGAGTGAATCTTCACTCGAATGGAATGAATTTTCACTCTCTGGAATTTAAAGAGATAGGCCTATGGCTTAGCCCAGGTACCAGCGCCCTTACTTCCCTACGAACAGAGGTGCAATGAAGACGTTGTCAAACCTGCTGAAGCTGGCTATGGCTATAAGCATGCACTCTTATAAAAAATATAGGGCTATAAATAAGGCCTATTCAGATTTCACTTCCCGAAAAATCTTCAAACTTATCTGGGCATTACGGTTCAGCTAGCCTAGGTTCAACTGTAATCTATCGAGATGCGTTGATTTTTTTTACTTTCTAGTCAAAAGGTTTGACTGGAAAATCTACTAAGTTAATTAATTATTTTATAGCGACATGACATCGTTGATCATGGGAGGAAATCTAATTATTTAAAGTAGGCCGACCCTAAATGTTCAGTAAAATCTCTTTCAGTTATTGAAATTGCTTCGGTCTCTTCTAACCAATTTGTTTCATTGACATTTTAGATAGAAAAAACAAAACCACGCAGAAATTGCGGCGCCGGGAGCGCCACAACTCGGAAACGACCACAGACTCCCCCTTGATAAACCACGCCCTCAACGGTATGAACACGCTGTACGTCCTTTGGGCCAATAAGAAACTATGCGACGTCATTGTCGTCGTTGGGGGCGACGAGTTTCCCGCCCACGGAGTTGTGTTGGCCACACACAGTGACTATTTCCTGCGGTTGCTGCTTAGAAAGCAGTCAGGTGCCGCTGTTATCCCTCCGAACAGAATTTTGCTGGGAAGTCTAGTTTCCGCCTCTGGTTTTCGGCGCATACTCCGCTACATGTACACGGCGGAGCTTGAACTCACGTGGGTAACTGTTTGCGAGATTTTGCATGTGGCGAGCGCACTTAAAGTGACTCGGATTGTTGAGTTGGGACAAGAATTCCTTCAAAACTACACCATTGAGAACTGCCTGGGCGCCATGTTGGTCGCCAGGCAGGCCAGTTTAACGTCGCTGGCCACCAGGATTCGCAGGTTTGTCCTGGGAAACTTCTTGGCCGTGAGCCGAACGAAGGAGTTTCTGCAGTGCCCGGTCGAAGTGATCGCTGATCTCCTAGCAGACGACAATGTGAGCGTTTCCAGCGAATTGGAGGTCCTCGGCGCCGCCAAAACCTGGATTCACGCAAACGGCGAGGCGGGACTGAGGGGCGCGCCACTCGTCATGAGGCAGGTCCGATTTCAACAGATCAGTTTGGATGAACTCGCAAAACATATTGAGACGGATGAAGCGTTAATGCAGATACCGGAAGTGAGGTCAAAAGTCATTGCAGTTCACATACAGCGGTCATCCATTGCGAGTACCGGTACTAATGCATCCCTTACTGGGTCGATGTTGGGAAAACCACTAACCGAAAAAGATCAAGTGTCATCGGAATCTGCTCATCTATCCTGCGAAAGGTTGCAAATGGTAAGCTAAAGGCAAAAGCCATCGTCTGTCAACATGTGTGTACCTAATATTATGTATGTGTCAAAAAGATGTGAACATTCTTTCATTTTCAACACAATTATTTCACTTTTGTTTCTATTGGTTGTGACTTCTAGTGTAGTAAAACGTTGGCAAGTGAATTAGATGTGTGTGTCGACATTTGGAGTAATCAAATTAAAACTTTTAATCATTTTTAAGCCACTTCAAAACATGACTGGTAAGGTCCCGAAGGAGGCCAAAATCATTGACCAATCAACAACCTCGTCTCTACCTTCGTCGTCAAATGAATCCCGTCAGCGAATTAATGATCGACACGTCACAGAGTCCAATAGATATTTGCATATTACTTCTTCGGAAACCCCCGTTTGGCCATTAGTGAGTATTTTCGTCATCCTTTTAAAATTTATATTATTTACCTTAACTGGAGGTTTTGGGTTTCAAAAATGTAAATTTAAAATTTTAAATGCATATAAATGATTTTTTTTTTCAATCTTTATCCAACTTCAGACCAGTGACATAGAGCAAAGGATAAAAGAGGCGAGAATTATCAACCAATCAACGCCTTTGTCTAACCAGCCAACGTTAACGCCTCTGGATTCTTCCCAGCCAATCAGCGAAAGAAATACCATGCAGTCTAGCCCACAACAACCGAAAGCATCCAAAACTTCTTCCGCTTGGGCAAAGGTCAGATTGATTTCCTTGAGCTCTCCGTCGTGTTATTCGGGAATATACTTGCAAGAAGATTTTCAGATGAAATTTTTTCACGCTGTTTTATTTTGAAGGGGTGAACCGCTGCAGAAATCATTTCAAATTGTCTATGTAAATTGTATCATTGATAAATATTTATTATTTACCTCTTTGTAGCAACTCTGAAAACGCAATTAACATGAATTCAAGCTTGGATGAAATTTGAATCCCACTTTCTCCGGCTGAAAGAAAGGCAAGCCTTAAAAGATAAATAAATCAGCTTGTCAAGGCAAAGCAGTGTTAATGTATTAGGCGTCTTATAAATGTCAAATATCTATTTGGTATGTAAATTGTTTCCAATAGCCACTTAACATTGAAGCAGACAAGTCAAAGGAAGCAACCATCATCCAATCATCATCGACTACTTCTCAGCAGGTGACGCCCCGTCAATCGCTTCGACCAATCAGCGGAGTGAGTGAAAATAGTCAACTGCGAGCTGCATCCGCAAGCCCCGCCCCCTGGCCAATGGTGTGTCAAAACAGAAAGAGTAGTTTGCAATCAGAAACATCCAATGGAATGTTTTGTCCTCTTTTTTTTCTAATGCTCGCTAAATAGTGATTGTAAAACTGAAAATAAAAAAAATAAAAAATAAGCGTTTCGGTTTCTTTTTCAGCAAAATATAAATGGTGAATCTTGTTTGGCATCACCAAGCACCGTGAAAACACTCACATCCCCTGGCAACTTTTCGGCCCGTTTTCACGCACCGCGTCTCGCCAGCGACTACCGAATCACAGCGTCCAACCCAAAAGCGCTCACCGGTGGACCAATCGCGTGGCCCGTTACGACACTCTTGGCAAGGAGGCAGAAATCTGACGTCATCGTCACCGTCGGCGGGGTGGCTAAGGACGGCGAATCGGAGACCGCGGGACGGATGGTACAAGCGTTCCTACTGGACAAGAACGAATGGCGCGAACTGGAAAGAATGCCGTCTGCGCGAAATCACCACGTGGTACATTGTCTCAACGGTTTCCTGTACGTCGTTGGTAAGTTCATTCAAACTCCATTGTATTTAATAGATTATCAATACAAACTATAAATATTAAGTTTCAAGTGTTCATACACGCTACCTTTATATGGTATTCATCCAATAGGTGGATCCGATCCACACACCGAAGGCGAAGATTTCCTGAAACCCGTGAGTTCGGTGTTAAAGTACGACGTCCGAGCTGGCAAGTGGAGCGAAGCACATCCCATGAACGCTGCCCGGATATTTCACGAGGTCACGGCGCTGTTTGGACAGCTCTACGTGGTCGGTGGACAAGACCAAGAAGGACGGTATAAAAAAAAACACACAGCCTTAAAATCTTTCACTGCAAAATCGAGTCGTTCTTGATAGCAACATAGGTGTAGCCTTAGTTGCGTATATGAATAACTTTGCTACGAGTTACTATTACACAATGCGCCTATAAGTACTTACTTGCTTACTCACTTACTTGGTACTTTGTTGGTGTCCTCCAAAATATTCCGTCAGGGATTTAAACTGGAGGTGTGGTGAGAGTGGTCGAAAGTGGGTTTTGTCATAAACGGCATCCCTCAAGGAGTCAGGGTTAGTAAACGCCACTGTTGATCTTGAGTTCGGGAGGTCATTCAAATTGTCAGCGTTTTTTTCGTTGGGAAAAATGAAGAAGCATATATGTCGGTCCTGGCCCGGTGAAGTTGGAACTGTCCGTTGTGTCCTCGTCGTGATCTTCCAGTTTTTGGGGTGATGTACAATACAGCACAGGGTAGCCGAAAACCACTTCCGTAGGTAGAGATGTGTGTTAATACTGCCAACCTAAACTGTTAGCAAACAATGCCACCGGAACAGCGCCACCAAGTCTCAGATTCCGCTCCTCGAATTTCCAGCGGTCGGTAGATTTCAGGGAAACTTTGTTAGCTGTCCGCAATTTCATGCGCCCCCCCCCCCCCCACACCCACCCTCCTTGAAATTGGTCTTGCGATGCAAACTAATATGGGTCATATTTTTGGTTAATTTAACCACAAACATGTTCTTTAGGACCCTGGCTACCGTCGAGTGCTACTCTCCAAACGCTGACCGATGGCACTACGTGGCCCCCCTGCCGTCTGCACGCTACGGCGTGGCGGTCACGGTCTACCGCGGTCGATTGTGGGTAGCCGGCGGTTACCCAGAGGAACAAATGGCCGAAACGTCGACCGTGCCCACAGACGTCATCTGCTACAATCCCTTCCGCAATGAGTGAGTTGAAATATCATGTTTATTGAAAGTATGTTTCCTGAATTTACAAAATATTACATCAGACGAAAAAAAAATTGGACCCCAAAGTATGGAGGTCGCTGTTGGAGTATGTAGGCAAAGACTTTTGTACCCGCTAAAAATTTTCAACTCCAAACAGTCCATATGGATACCTGTCAAAGGTCATAAGTTTGTGGAAAATTGACCTTGAACAGAATTGCACTGCTTATGGGAAAGACACCATTATTATTATTGTGTTGCACAGTTCAGAATTATATTATTAGATTTGACATAATAAACTAAGTTTGTACTTTTATAATTTCATTTTTTATATTTTTCAAAATGAGAACATATTGAGTGAGATTTGTGAACGACTCATTTCTCCTTTTGCATTTCGAAAAAAAAGATGGAATTCCATGGCACATTTACGGGTTCCACGCTGTCACGCGAGCCTCTTAGAGATGGCAAATAAGCTGTACATGATTGGCGGATTCGTTGGGGACTCCAGCGCTTCGGACGAAAAGGGCCAATCAATGTCGACGATAGAATCGTACGACGAGAGCAGCGAGGCCTGGGAGTTCGTGGCCGATCTCTGGCAGGGCCGCCATGATGCAGACACGGTCACCGTTGGTAAATCTCTGGCTTATAGCTGGAAATTCTTCTATTCATGAGACGGAATTTACGTCGGGTGATCACTATTGGGTTTTACTGTATACTTCGAAAGAGAATCACTCGGGTGGGACTCGAACCCACGAACTCATGTTTGCCGGTGCAGACGTCTTACCACTCGACCACCATCTGGTTGTTTTGAATCTGATGTAGCAGTGGGTAGGCGCACCGCAAACAAATCAGTCATAAGATGGACTTTGGGTAGGGTTGATGCAAAATTCTTCTATTTGCCGAGTGAGGGCGCACGAACAGGTTTTGAGCACATTGTGCAATGGGAGACTTTTGAGACGAGTGGTGGCAGCAAACACACAGGTCCTTTACAATAAGCCAGTTCGGTATTCCAGCTGCGTATGTGCACTTCAAAAATTGACATGTGTTGATTCAGGCTGCACAGAAAAATGATGATCAACATGTCATCTTTCGTTTTCTTTTCAATTTTTGGTGGGTTGACCGACGACCTTTTGGAGAAATTCTCACCCAAAGAAGACCATGCAACCCTAAAACCAAAGATGCTTTCCAAACTGGAAAAGTAGCCATTTTGAAAAAGGATCCATCCACAACATGGCTAAATAGCGCCACTTTCGGACCCAATTGCATTTTAAAAAGCTCAGAATTGGAAGCCTAAAGTCAAGGCCAGAGGTATGTCTTCAATTCCCCAATGGCTCTCAGAACTCTCTTATATGTAGAAGAATTTGAGTGTATAACTTTTATTCATGAGTTCGGCAGACGGGTTTTTGGCCTATTTACTTGGTTGCACCCTTTAGCTATAAATGTGCGCATGCTCAAGTGTGTCTGCTGACACCAAGCGTCTTAACCTACGAACAACCAATTTGTGATGTCGGCCGTTGTGTCATGTTGTTTATATCATTAATTGCAAACTAGTATAGAGATCTATACAGTCACATTACAGTCAATAGATTCTAAGCAAACACGCACTTAGTTTGCGCATTGGTCCAGTGACACCATCTATACACGTCCTCTTTTGTCATTTACCGTAATGGAAATGCATGTGAAATATCAAAAGATGACGGTAACATATCAGAGTTTTTTTAGTTATGTTTTTGTAAAGGTTTTGAATTTGTCATGAGAAAGAAACGATTTGGTGACCAAGTGCTGAAAGCGCTTGTTTTCCGACGTGGGACAAGTGCACGTTCCAGCCCCAAAGCTAGGACTTTTTCCGTTCCCAAAATATGCTTCCTTTTCTTTCTTTCTTTGTGTTTAGTCTCATAATACTTTTCATTTAAGGTAGATGTCATCTTTTGGGGGATATTAAAGAAAGATATTGAAGAGGATATTTAAGAGATGTAAAGTCCGAGAGACCAATCCGTTGACCACTGACGCATGCGCGTTATGTTCATATGGCATTTTTCCAAACCCCGGCTCCGGCTCCGTTTCGGTTCCAGGTTCATTGCCAAACTGCATGCCGGCCAGAGACAGAGACGAAGCCGAGAATTGGAAAACGACCCATAGTTGGCCGCAGGAAAATAATTAGCTCGGGGTTCGATATAGACTCAAACACCCGTCTACGACAATCATCGTTGCCCTCAAACACTCAAAGGACGTGCATGTCTCAATTTTAACTCGACTCGATCCCCGAGCGAATAATAATTACTTTATGCCTTTCAGGTGACAAGGCCTACATCATCGGAGGCATGGAGGACGAGAACGAAGACCCTCTTCCAAACGTGGAATGCTTCGACCCACTGACCGTGTCCTGGGCCCGGGGCCTTGCGGCACTCCCCTCGGCAAGCTTCGGCCACGCCTGCTGCGTCATTCCTGGCGATGTTCCCATCAAATGGCCCAAGTCGTAAAATAAAACAAAATCTGCGGTTAATATTTTATTATAGCCATCCCTCGATTTGTTCAAATTGTCCAATAAGTTTACTCACTCGATAGATCAATGAGTTCCGTTTTCCGCATGTGAACCCTTTGTTTAAGGTAAATTAAGCGTGCGCGTGAATTCCCGATGTACCGGCACAAAACTCTTGGTACAACGCCCTCTGTACGCACTAACAGCCTTCGGTAGGATATACGCATTCAACTCACACAAGCGATATTCTATTCATTGAGATGAATGAAAAGTTCCATTTTGGTGGTTCAGTTCAGGGAACGGGGCCTGGTATGCCTTACATATCTTTAACAGGAACGTCTCACGAGAGCAACATATCTTGGAGCGTAACATCTTAAGTTTCATGATTTTCATGGACTTGATAACATTATATAAAAAAAACCAAAGACGGTTTCAAACTGTTTGGCGCCACATTTGACACTGCCATAAGAACAGTCCCAAAACGAGGACCAAAATTAAGTTTTCCAGAGGGTTTTGAGGGATGGAAAGGGACGATGCAATCCCATGGACTTCATGCATGCCAAGAAGACACCAAGCAGTTAACGATGCTCGCAGAGCCTAATGATCGCATCAACTTCCTTGTTTCCGGGCTCCGCAATCTTGGATTTCCCCATTGACTTTGTGCACAAGAACAGTTAACGATTACATCCCTTTTCATTTTATTTCGATATCTTTATTACTTAAATTCTACCCTATGGAAAATGGATTCTTGAATTAAAGTACCAGTGTACACACTAGGTACTAGTTATTGTTCACTTTCTTATTTTTTGAACAACAAAATGTTTGGCCTCCAAACTTTCATATTTTTTTTTTGGTGGACCAAAATAACCCCATAATCCATTGCACTTGAATTCTATATACATTTCTCAAACGGCATGTGTATAATTATGTAAAATATAGCCTAGTAATACAAAGATCATTGAAGCTATAGTAAGGAATAGAGGTTATTGATCTAACATGTAATATCGAGAATAGTTGCCAATATGCTAAGATTGTCTTAATTCTACATGTATTTACATGTTTAGCTAATAAATAAAGGTAGAATGAATTAATAAAACGACTGGGGGCTCAGCTTTTGGAGGCTTTATGTATATCATAAGTTATGTGCAAATCTACTGCAAATAATCTAATCCTTTTCCTGAATCAGGAACTGTAATGTACAACCTCCCAAAATATGAATACAACCCATCAAGCAGATCAGTTTTGAAGCTGAATACCTCAATAATTTGAAAAATGCCTAGACCTTAAAAAACAATAGTGGTCATCTTTGTCCAGGTTTTGTAGGAGCGTTAGTCACAAATGACGTAACAGCGCCCTCTGTTGCTAAAAAAAAAAATCCGGACAGGTGTAGCGTGAATATCCGACTCCATGAAGTGTGGACTCATTGGTAGTATTGCGCACGCGTGAGTAGGATACTAAGCTACTTTTAGGATCGTTTCGGGAGAGTGACCTGTCACGTGCGAGGGATTAACCAATAATAGGGAAAAAGGGGTCAGATTTTCATAGGAGTCGGATTTTCATGTGACACCGGTACTATTAATAGCAACCCAACAGTTCAAACCTAATGCAGCAGTGGGCGTACCAGTCGATAGCCAAAATACGCAGGATTCTGGTACGCAAGGCCATCGGGAAATGAGCGGTCACGTGACTGTGCTGGTCCTTGTTACCGGTGAACTATTAAAAAGAAAAAAAGTTAAGAGGGAGAGTTCCATGGATTTGCAATAGTTGCCGAAAATCACCTCTGTTGGCCCTACGCTGTAAAAACAGATCGTTACAATGTGCATGAACAAAAAAGTCCAACTTGCACGAGTGTGCTAACCATCTCTATGTGGACCTGATTACAAAACAGGTCCACATGATGCAGGTTGTGTGAATCTTCTGTGGACTAAGCCAGGTCCACACAAACCTGGAGAACAGGTTTAGAGGCATTTTGGGGTTAGTTTTCGTCACAAAATGAAGAGGATCACTCAAGGTAATCATGACCCAAAAAAATAGGTTGAAAGAGTATTCACAGTGCGAGTAAAATACGGTTGGTTTTTGTCCGGTTTTTCTTAGCTACACGAAGACAAAGGATGTCCACACTAGGTATGTATATAAGGTGGTGTAGGTGTGTACAATGTACAGGGTTCCCCGTGTGGTAAAAAACACCGTGGAACTTAAAGACCCCATAAGAAGGCTTTAGAAATCAAGTCTACCCCAAGTCTTCCCAACGAAATGTACGTGTTCTACACAACCCCCCGAGGACCGACACACAAAGGGAGAACAACAGATCCTTTCAATCCTTTGGAGTTGGGTCTTTTGCTGGAAACGGTCCTCTATCTGTAGTATGTAGTAAGTTTATTTGCTTAGTCTATACGAGAGTGTATTACATGGACAAAGGGAAACACAAAGCATTGTCCTCGAGAGTAGACAAACATGTGCAACATCATTCGTTGAATCGAGGGCAGGAACCAAATCGAGGACGGCCTCGATTAGAAAACGTGTACAAAACCAATGAGAGCTGTTGCGAAAAAGTTATAGTACAAACAAAGGAAGAGGGAAGAGGAACAAAAGAAAATCCTCGATTTACACCATAAAAAAACGTGCGTGTGTGTATTTGTATTGTGTAAGCAAGTAAGTGCACTCATGCAAATCGGGTTTGCCCGTGAACCGGACGACAAGCGGCAAAACCGCCTCGAGCCCCGAGCGGGCGAAGTGAAGCCTCGCATTCACCAAAAAAAAATCAACGAAAAGGTGGTCAAACTACTCGCCCCTGCTTACCGTTATAGCTGTTCCGTTGGCATCAGTCAAGTTATTCCAGGACTGTCCATCACTGTAAGCCACTTGGTACTTCGTCACATAGTGTGGTTTATGCGCTTCAGCGCGTCCCTGGGTGATCACGCCAGTGATAGTGACGGTGGCGTTGAAGTCAACCTGTATCCATGGGCTGACAAAAGGACGGTCACTACACCAAGCCCCGGCTAGTTCTGTACGAGCAAAATGGGAGCGATTGTAAGGTTTTACAAAACCAAAAAGTTCGATATCTGTTGGATATCTGACATTAGTGAATTAGTAGTAGGGGCATCGGGGCGTACGCCCCGCCACTACCGCACTCGAGGTCAGTCATTGAGGACCATATACGTGGCCCCAACTTGCAATTCGGACCCTATATTGCAGTATCTGTATGACGGGGAAAAGTCAGATGACGTAATGTTTTCAACAGACGCTTGTGTGGGATTTGAGGGGGAAATGTGTTTTTTTAAGAGTGCCCTCTAGTGTCATTGAGGCACCCCAATCGAATTTACAACGGACGGCCAAACTCAACTTCGTCCCAGTGTTACTTTATTTCCAACAGTAAGCCCTGGATAGGAAACTTTCTTCCTATATCCTGATTCGATACCGCAATTGGCTAGAACTGGATTCATATCGTGTACTTGGTGTTGTTATTCACAACGTGCAGTACGTGTTTTCGCGATCATTCGTTCACGCCTTCTTGAAAATATTCATTTCCTTTCCAATTTGTTAATATTAATATAAAAAGTGATAGGCCTACTGCATGTTGTCTCGTTAAGATAGTAACAGTT
>JASAOE010000164.1:0-25000 GCA_029964075.1 Patiria pectinifera
CAGGAGAAAGCGTCGTAGATTTCACAATTTTCCAGGGGGTGAGGGGATTGGGGTTATACCTGGGAATATTGTATACTGTTAAAAATTGTTTTACAAACTAAATTTTGATTTTTTGTCAGTCATTTGTAAACAATCAAGATAGGTCAGACAGGTCGGAAGGGGAGTTGGTTAGCCAACCCTCTCCTTTTATATTGGGTTTTACCCTTACCGATATTTTTTTTTATAAAACACTGTCTGCTCAGTGTTGTCCGAGGGTATGAGGGAAAAGTTCACAAGCTAATACTCCCTCCTAAAATCCACCCTTGCAAAATTTATTTGCCAAGGTGTAGCATTGTCCTTCAATTGAAACAAATGAACGGCTTTAACCCATGATAATCCATGTCTGTAACCTATTATTAGCCCTGTACTGCCCGAAACCACCCTGCTTATTACTACCTATACTGCCCCAAACAGCCCAAGCCTATTGTTATATGGATTTATCGGGGAGTAAATACAATGTAATACAGTGTAGTACAATGTAGCACACATGTTAATGGATTAATAATTGTAGTTTCTGTTTTGAAATTTTTCCTCCAGGATCGCTCCTCGTTCCGGAGGATAGTGCTCAAGAATGCAGCCAAGAAGCGCAAGATGTACGAGACGCTACTAGAGAACGTCTCCATGCTGAAATCATTAGAGGTACAGCGGAGGCGATGCCAGGGGTTCAAAAAAATAATCCACACAAGCCCTTGCAGCTCGAGCTATCTAAACTTTGGTGCATTTCTGTTTAAATAAAAAAACTCACACTGTGGGACAAAGTCTTTCTTACAGTGAATTTAGAGCTGACTGAAGTGTACGCAGGCTTTCAAGTATTCCTACTTTTCCTACTTTTTCCTAGTTTTTTTTATTTTACCTTGCTTCTACTTTTCCGACTTTCTTCTTGAAATTCCAACTTTTTCCTTCTGTTTTGTCCCACTCCCACAATTCTGTAAAGTGAAATCTCATTGAATATTTGTCATAACACTGTTACACACTGTCATATGTAAATCACACAATGAAGGGCTTGGGCGCAGGAGTACTGCAACTGTACTTCCAAGAGCTTAGTTGAGGATGGAGCACAAGTGTTGTGAGTACAGAACATGCCAAATGAGGCTTATGATGCTGTGGACATGGGTGAGTATCAACAAAAACTACTCCTGAAAGCCCGCAAAAGTCCTACTTTTATCCTGATTTTGTCCTCCAAAGTCCTACTTTTGTCCTGTTTCTTTTGTTGTTGAAAATTTTGATCCTACTGTTCTTCTACTTTTCACCCGGTCTGCTTGAAAGCCTGTGTACACTACCGGTACATGTGCTTTTTGTATATATTTTTTAAGAAATTAAAAATTGTATGTTCCTTCAATTTTTTTGGAAGGATTTTGGACATATTTCTGGTGGATGAAGTTTTCAGTGTGAATATCATCAGAGAGTTTTCATGAACGTGTTCGGGACTCAAAAATCTGAAATTATAAAGTTATCAGTCAAACTTCCATTTTGTAATAAAGTTCTATGTGCATATGTATAACGGTTGACTTTGATAAATTATGTGTTGCTAAGATTAATTTGTGAAAATATGTCAGAAAAGTATGAGAAGAGACTCAACATGTACATTTGTTGTCATTTCATTTTTCTTATTTTTATGAATTTTGTTCAGCCCTATGAGCGAATGAATCTTGCCGACGCTTTAGAAACCAAGAAATACTCAGACGGAGAGTGTATCATTGCACAGGTGAGATCAATCGAATGACCAACTTCAAATGGCCCAAAAAAAGATTTGACTCAAAAACATCTTGATAAAAAAACAACTTGACAAAATCTCTCTCTAATGACCACCTCAGGCTCACTCTAAATGTCATTTCTCCTTTTTGTAAAATCCTCTTCAAAAAAAAAATTTTTTTACTGCCTGCCTCTCATCTCAAGCCAAAAATTATGTGCCTCCTTAATTGAGAACAATTCTCCATAGTTTGTGAGCACCAAGAACTGCTTGGTTTTTTTTTTCAATTGTTCTATCCATTGTTTCTATTGACAGTTTAATTGAAGGAGTTTTAAAGAACATGCACAATGATGTTTATCGCACGTAAACATTTTGGCAAGACTTTTTCTCCAAGTTGGACAATATTCCTAGCCCAGTTGAATAACAGGTCAAAGACGTGCACTTTTGACAATAAAGGATTATTATCGATCATTTTGTAATCCTAGTGAACATTTTATTGTCTGAACTTTAGGGTGACGAAGCTGATGGGTGCTATTTCATTGAAACTGGTAGTGTCCGCATCACAATGAAAAACAAGGTAAGGTATAAAACACTTCCTTCCTAAAACAGACTTTCTTTTACACACTCGGGTCATGTTGGGACGAAACGTCAAGAGCACGTGGGCACATATCAGGAATGGGAGAACTGTGGATTTCCAACCCTGCACAAACCATTTTCTCTCGGTTTATTCAGTTTTGATTATTATTTTCTACTTATTCCTGCTTTTCTTTGTTTCCCTTGTTTTATATCCTGGCATTCCCATTCCTCTACTAACAATCTCATTGCAACCAGCTTGACTTGAGCCTGCTTATTAACCCAACCTTCTTAACCACAAGATTGTTTCTGCTAGAAACATCTTATTTGATTCCAGTCTGACTTAATGCTGGTGCCTTTGATGCGGAATGCAATTTTAAAACATCACTTCCATGAATTTCCAGAGCTAAATCTACATTTGTGATGCGATCAAGCTGAATGAGTCGTTTGTCGACCCTGGTCAAAACATTTTTTATTATAGATTTGAAAGGAGCACAATCTCAGCATTACTGCTGTAAAAACTGCATGTTGATAACCATCTTTAGTTCACAAATTATGGAAGTCAGAACACAAAGAGATGTGATGTGATGAAGTGGCCTTATTTTGGCCTGAATCTCCAAATAAAAATTCCCGACAAACGACTCGTTTAGCTTGATTGCATCACATTTGTGTAAATGATGACTTTTGCCTTTCCGAAAAACAGGGACAAATCCCAAATAAGCACAATAAAACCTTTAGTCCTGTTTGTTTTATTTGTTTTATAACAAGGTAGATGATTTCAGAATTGAAGTAGTTTTAACAAGATACATGTAATCAAATTTTGCCAGTTAAGTTTATGTCCTCAAAATATTTCCAGTTTTAGTAAGGATTCTCGGTTTGTAAACATGAGACAAATTGTCTGGAAGCACGCAGTCTGGAGCTCCGTCTAGATTGTCTCACTCTCCAGGGTCGTGCGTATTCTCACATCCTGTCCACAATTGTAAAAGCTTTTACCGGCCCAGCTATACATTTCCAAGACAGATTATTTGCGGACTTGTCGCCAAATTGAAAAAATTGTAGTCATAACAGCTCAACTTGTACGATGAATATTGTCATTTCCCCCTCCAATCCTGTTTACACAAGGCAGCGAGCATTATCTTAACTATCAACCCTCCCATTGCACTATATCAAATTTCATCAACGCTGACAAAAGCGGATTGAAATAGCGCAAGTTCTAAAAGTAGAGAAGTATAAAATTTGTCACTGAAAAAATCCACCAACAGATATATAAATAACCACGGAAAAAGCTTGATAAGGATATTTGTAGTCATTTTATTTTTTCTCCAGCAAGAGTAAGATTCAATTTAGTAAGGAGAAGTGCCTTCCTTTTAGCGATGTGTACTTCTTCTCGCAGAGCTCAAGTTGATGTAGTAGTATCAGATTTCTGTCCACTTCACGTCACTTGTTATCAATTGAACTGTGATTTTCTTCGGCACGTGTTATTTTTAAAAGCTTTCGAAAAGAAAGCGATGTTCGAAAGTGTGTTTGCAAAGGACTTTTATAAGAGCGTTATAAAATTGGTTGTTGATAATTAGGAAACTTTTTAATACTTTGTTCTTAATTTTAAAGAATGTTTTTAAGAAGAGCATGTACTTTGCAGTATTTAGTTGGACATTATGGGAAAACAATTTTTTCCAAACCCAATTTTATTTTTACTTGAAAATTGTTTGATCAATTCCGGAAAGGCATGAGATTGTATTGAAGGCATGAATATTTATAGAATTCGTCGGAACTGCCAGTTTTGGTTTTTAGCTAGTTGAACATAGAAAGCAATGCAATCAAGACTTTTGATCGCTGCAATTGGACAGGCATGAGCAGTAATAGCATTTGCAGGATTATATTGCTTGCCTTTACAATATCTGAATGTTATCTATCTTTGTTGGCTGTAGAAGACAAGCCTGCTCATTTTGTTCATAGGTTTTTTAAATTTGAAATCAGGTTGATAATGCATGAAACCTTAGAACGACAATCGATTTTGATTTTTTTAAAATATCTTGGATACAGCATGATTGATTTTGGTAGTTTTAGTCAGATGGCAGAATTTAGATTTAAGCTTTTATCTAAGCCCTATTATACAGTTGGGGTCCTTTAAACTATTCCCAGCAAATTCGAGATTTTTAACTCCTCTCCAAACATGCAGAATTTGAAGTTGCCATATAAGTCTAGACATAAATCCAAAAATATTAGAGTGGCCTAATAGTTCATTCTTAACAAGGACTTCTTCAGAGGCAAAACATAAATCAGCAGAGCAATTTTTTTGCCTCTGATTGAAGAAGTCCACGCTAAGGATGAAATATTAGGCCACACTCAATTTTTTTTATTTGTATAATATACCAGGTTAATCCAGTCAGTGAGCAGTTTGCAGCAGTTTTATTTTTTTTCATAAATTTTGACATGTGAATCTGCGAAATCCCCAACTTCAGACCAACCCGAACCTAAACTGAAGAACCCCCTTAAAAATCATAGGCCCGTTTCATTGAGCCTCTTAGCAAATTTAAGTGCTAAACATAAATCAGCTTGGCAAATTGCTGAACTTCATAAAGTCATCCCTATAGACCATTATCATGTTGCAGCCATCTTGATGTTTGCCCATTCAAATCAATGTAACCGAAGCGAGGTTGGAAGGAAAATTAGTCTGGTTCCTTTTTGCACAAAAGACATTATCATTCAGTACTGTTGTTGAATACAGGGAACATGACTGAAATGGTGGCAGCATGGTAGAGGTCTATCACAATGTTCCTTGCTCTGCATACCCCCATGCATGCTTTGTTACTCACCCACCGCACTCGCAATCACCTGTTCTCGCTCCTTCCTTCTTTCCCTTTTGTTTCTGTTTTTCTTTCTTTTTCGCCTCCGTCATCCTAAGGTCTTATCTTTCCTGCACCGCCACCCAAACCTCTTGCGGAGCACGCTGCACACCTTGCGGGACACCCTGGGCTTGGTCTTGCTGACTGCCGCGATTGCCGTAGCCTGGTTACGGATTCTGACACTCTAGAAGCATTTTTCCAAATGTCGGCTCTGTCTAAGGTTCGGCTTCAGGCTTCAGCTTCATGTTTTTTGGCTTCTTCGTGAAGAGCCTCCAACTCATTGTAGCCCAAATTTCAGAAACATGGCCCAGTCTTAGGGTCTTGTTTTCAGGCTTTTTAAAAGTTTTTAATTGTAAATAGTTCAAATATCGTAATTCTTTTGCAAACCAGGAAGCCAAAGCCTGAGCTGAAACCGAGATTTGGAAACAGGCAAATCTTGAAGTTATCTTGGAAATTTGCCTGTTTCTTTTTCTTTTTTCATTATTGGTGTAGTTCCAGAAAGCTAAATAGCTAAATTTATACAGAACTCCTCAGGGTGTTCAATTCCATCTAGATTTCACCTATCTCTGTTGGAAGACTCAAAATTGTTGAATAAAAACCAAATAAATTGCAGACTGTTTGAGAATAACAGTATTCCTTTTATATGATCCGTTGGTGATTGGAGCTCTTATATTGATTTGGTTTGTTTTTTTATTCTAATGCAAAAGTGACAAGGATTAAAATAAAGGATTTTGATACGAATACGGAGGACATTTGGCAAGGACATTTTGCTGACAATTCACAAACAGTCCCGTCTTGCCTTAAGGGCAAATCACAACAAATTTGTGGTCAGGTGCCTGGTCCAACGGAAGTCACTTTATTGTCTTTTATCTCAAACAAGGATTTTTTTTTTCAAATCCTGAGCTCCCCTTAAAAAAAGAGAATGCCAAGCAGGCTATGTGCAGTTATGAAACACATTTTGAAGGGCTTTTCAGGTGAATTTTTGGGGGCAGTTTATTCAGAAAAGTCTGTTATACAAGTAAAACGCTGATCCCCTCAATTCCCATTGTGGAATTTTTTTATTTATTTTTGGTAACATTTCAAATATATTTGCAAATGGTTCTTTTCATTGGAATTGACAAGCCTTGCTTGGAGGGCCATAAATTGAGTGTTCGCGCATACATTTGCAATGGCTAGCGTTTACTCGGGTTTCATAACATGTCATTTTCATGTAAAACCATAGTTATTCTCATCCATGCATAAACTTAACTGTCCCTTCTTTTAATCCTGTGGTGAATGTAATGCATTTTGGATCACTTTCATGAAAATCTCGAAGGCATTTCAGTACATGTGAAAAAAAGTATTCTCAAACATCTGAAAAAAAATGGTATATTTGTTCACTGTATACCCTTTTACCATCTCTTTAAAAAAAATACCATTTTGTTAATTACAATAATATCTAAATGCCACAAAACCATTTGCAGTTATTTTCTTGGCATTTGTAGGCAAAAGCAAAAGTACTCTCATTTTGAGATTTTCATGAAAGGACGTGTTACATTAATATTCACTAAACCATTTGAATATGCATTTACTTGCTTTATCGTTGAATTTTATACGTTAACTGCACAAATTTCATTGCTGTCATGCTCACACTTCATTCTATATTTTGATTGTCAAAGTGCCTTTTCTTTGTTGAAGCTTTTGAGTTTTCACCTGATATTGGTTTTTTGTTTACAGTTGTGTTAACGTACTTAATTGCATTTTACGTTGAATATGTTATTTTGTTTTTACTGTCCTTGATCTTTGTTTGTTTTTAAAAGAATAAAAATCATATCCCAAGATGATTATGAAAATAAAGAATTTTTCTAAAACTTCCCGAAAAAATATTGAAGTTTGTAAGATGATATAAAAAAAAAGTTGAATTTTGAATTTTGAGAAAATAAAATTGCAAAATTTTCAGCCATATTTTGGTAGCCACTCACAATCTACTTGAACTTTTGTCTAATGCTATATTTTGTTTGTTATTTTGTTTTGTTTGTTTTGGTTTTATTTTTGTTTTTAAGACAAGATTTTGTTTTGGATCGTTGTCAGACTTTTTGTTGAACAATGTAGCAATACCCCTTGCTATGTAACGACATGCATTGTTGGGGGAAAAAGGAAAAAAGGGCCGCTTCAAATTTGATTTGGTGCTCACACAATTTGATTCGTTTTCCCACTCTCTTGGATGGCGGGACCGCCATCACTCATCCCTAGTCCCAATACACTGGTGTCGAGTCAGGCCATTTATTAGCCTGGTTTTCTAGCCCGCTGCAAATGTAATTACAGAGGTTGGAAAAAAAAGTAGTCTGGCGCAACTCAACACAAGTGAGACGTAACTGCGTCATGTCGTGATACATACATGTAAATGGACAAGTCCATTGTTGCGTTTGACCACCTCTGTTGAATTTTTTTTTAAATTTTAAAGATAATCATTTGGCAGTTGAAGTGCTGCAAAATCATGTGAATTTTGAAGATTTAGACAGGATTTTGTTAAAATTCAACCAAAAATCTTTCAACATAAATGGTGTAGAAATGATTTTGTTATTCAGTGTACACATGTTTTTCATTCAATATTAGGTTTTGCCCTTCACCAACATAAAAACACTGTAAATTCAGTGTGTTACTCGCCGAGTGAAAGTGAGAAAAAATCAGTTGGGTGGGATTCGAACCCACAACCTCCTGCTTTCTTGTGCAGACCTCTTTACCACTTGACCATCAGGATCGGCTTGCTGGTTCGAATCATGTTTTTCATGTCCAAAAGGACAATTCAATCTCCTTCTAGAATTGCACCAAACCAGAATTTGAAGTGGCTCTTCAATTTGCATGTCTTTTTGTTGTTACTTTTGTTTTCTGCGCTAGCATTTGACCATTTTGTTGTTGCCAATGATATTATTTTTGTTACGTTCACTGTTGATTTTGACATTAATATCTGTCTATTTCTTGTCTCTGGCTGTCCGGGCATGACACACACACACACACACACATTTGTTCGATTATCTGGTCGTTGTGTGCCATTACCTTCTGTTGTTCTCTACTTATACTCCATCACCAACTACCACCGTTGTTATTTCTGCGCCGTGAATTTTGGCCACCGCCCACCATCTACTTCATGCATGTCGCTGTGCGTTCACTTTTCAGAATGCTGTAAGTATATATATACACTTGAAGAGGGACGACAGTGTCCACATCCTCCTCTCTCCTATGCCCCGCCCCTTTTTTCCCCCATCCTCCGGAACCCATATGATCCGAACCCCAGTCCCCCTGTTGCCCCTAGCAACAGCCACTGCCACACCCCAAAGATTTGTTGTGACTTTTTGAAATTATCATTTAAGTGATGCAATCAAGCTAAATGCCTCGTTTGTCGGGAACTTTTATGTGGAGATTCAGGCCAAAATAGGGCTGCTTCATCACATCACTTCATCACATCTCTCGGTGTTCCGACTTCCATAATTTGTGAACTAAAGAGGGTACCAGCATGCGGTTTTCACAGCAGTAATGCTGAGATTGTGCTCTCTTCAAATCTGTAATAAAAAAAATTTGTGACCAGGGACGACAAACGACTGATTTAGCTTGATCGCATCACATATATGTTAATTACATGAAAGGTTCTAAGCGTGACTTTTTGGTCCAGTTTTATACCTACCGTTAAAACTGCACATGCGTCAATCGAACAAGTCCGTGTATTGGACATTATTACCATTTCTGTGTGTGTTTGTTTTTTTAATTTTACTCATTATGGTGCCATTAACTTTATTTTGGTTGTGGAGCCAAAAAAAGCATCATTATTTTGTTCTTATTAAAGCTAACATAACATTGCTTAAATTGCCGTTCACCTTGTTAGCATTGAAATGGATGTTTATGCGCCATTCACAGATTTACAATATTAGCAGATTTTTTGTTCGAAATATTTTGTTTCATTGTGTTCTAATATTCCAATAATAAAGCTAAAACCAAAAAAAAAAAAAATGCGGGCACGACACCTTAGGTTTTTCATTTTTGGCTAGAAGGCGGTGAGAAGCATACATGGTCTTCAAATTACATGCAGTAGCAATTTTCTTTTGGGTTGGAATAAATTTGAAAGGCGACGCATTAATAAAAAAACTAATCTTGTCAAGGCCTACGCAGCCTAAACCTATGTACAGTACATGATACGTGTATCTCATTAATGTGCTCACTGTAGCAGGAAGGATTTGTCATACATGAGGAGTAATTTACAGGCTGGACAAGGCATTACGAGTGGCGCCAGCCTACATGCCACAGAGATTTGTTTATGTCACCCATGAGAGGTTTTATTTTACCTTAGGCGACACATAATGTCTGTTTTTCACGATTGTCAAAATTGTTCAAAATGCCACTTGTTTTGATTAAGGATGGATTTCTGTGTAGAGCTATCAGTAAGTAGTTGAGTTCTTGAATGACAAGAACAAGTGATTGATTTTAACTGTAAGGGCTAATTTTTAGGAATGTTGTTACTGATTGTGTGGAAACTTAGTTTTATTTTGCTCTCAAGTATTCACAACGTCGGATGGTTGTTACATTCCCCCTTGAAGTAAGGTGGATATTTTTCATTTGAAAATAATGGGGGAAAAAGTATGGGCTCCGTGCACAAGTATCCCCTTTAACGGTAAGAAAGGGAGAGTTGGGGGAGACCAGTGGGGGAGACATTCGAACGCTTGTTTACAACGCCTGATGCTCACGCAAAGACGGTATGGCTTTGTACACATTCAGAATATAATTAGTCCTGCGTACTTCGGGTTCTGGGCTCCGTGCGCCAACGAAAGAGGGCGCCCTTTTACCTAGCAAGACGTCCCATGGGCGGGACATTTTAGCTTGTTGACACGCACCGTTCCTTGAGTGTGACGCACGTACACCAGGGGATTTGTACTATGTACACGCAGTGGTACGGCCGTGCGTCGCGGCAAAATTGCAGTCAGGCAAGATGGCGTCGGTCGGTCACCTCCAACTGTACTTTCTTTGCCGATATTGGGGTACTTGTGAACGGAGCGGATAAGCGTGCCAACCAGTAATCGCATGCTGTCGTCATCCACTGCGCTCTCGAAAGTGGTGAAAAGAGCGCCCTCTCTTGTTTGCATGCACACTGAGCACATAATCTTCCCTGTTTGAGTGCTGGTCCGATTCTGTAGAAGGGTTACACTTTTCAAGACATTTCAAATACACGTGTTGCTAGTCTTCAGCCTGCACTGCCTGTGCCCTAGATTCTTGGCCTCCCCAGATTTTGCATTGACAGAACTCGACAGGTGGGGCAGTTAATCATTTGTAATTAAATAAAGAGACCTAGTTCAGTCCAATCAATTTGGTTCTGTATTGTTTGTACTTTCCAGAATATGACTAAACCCATATATATATTTTGTACTTGGTTTTTATCATAAAAGGACGACCCAACAAAAGAGAAACAAATTGCAACATTCAGCGAGGGCCAGTTCTTCGGAGGTACGTTCACTTTTAATCAAAGACAAAAACATGTATTTTGTATAGTTTTGGTTGTAAATAGTAAAGGGATGTGACTTTGCGTTTAATTTTGTAAATGGTTAGCAAATATTTTAAGAAACGTTTAAACGTTTAGCCATTTCGCAAAGGCTGACAGGTTCCCATTGTGTCTGCAGATCGGCGTGATTGACATGATAAATCAACAGTGATTGACATAATACATGTAAATAGCGGGCAGTCATTGAAAAGTAAATCTTTAACTACATGTACCTCAAATGTAATCAAGTACTGCGTTGCTTCTAAGGTTTCGTAAATTAAATAGATTTGAAAATGCCGTTAATAATTTGTGCTATATTTGAATCTCGCATGACCGTAGATCCCTTTTTTATGATTCAGGCTTTGTTTAAACGTTTTGGAAAATTTGTAAACGGATTTGTAATTTTTTTCTGTTAAACGTTTAAATGTGAATTCTCTCATCCTTGAAGTGATATACGTTTAAGGAGCAGATATTTCAATCCAAGCTGAATATTCTCAAATATGTATCCAATACTGATAATGGGCATTGAGGGGATCATTTACATCCCTAACGTATTCTTATGAGGAAGAGGGGAAAATAGAACAAGCTGTTATTTTCTTTCACTGTTCTTATTTGTCTTTATTTCCACAGAGCTAGCTCTGATAACAAACAACCCCCGTGCTGCCTCGGTATATGCCTGCGGTGATGTGAGATGTGCCTGTAAGTACATCTAATTTCCGCCTAACCCCCCCCACCCCACCTGCCACCACCCCCACCCCACCTGCCACCACCCCACCCCTCCTACCACACCCACCCACCACCCCCACCCCACTACCCCAGCTTCCACCTTAATTACCTAAGTCCCCCTGTTTATAACACAGTAATCAGTCTGAACATTCCAAAGGTACCTTTTTAAGTGCTGTATTACTCAGTGCTGCCTCAGAGCTTGTGGGGAAATCACACGCTTGCTCTGGTGGGACTTGAACCCGTGACCAGTGCACACACGATTCGTCATTCACCTTTTCTAATTAGTAGGCCATGGGCCACCATGTACAGTACTTTTATTATATTTTTATATTATTATGCATAATGATGCATAATAAATAATATTTGAAGAAATTTTGTACCAGTTTATTTGACTGAGCAGTGAGAAGTTTTGCTTGTGACTTTGAGAAGTGGTGAGGTTTGTTTTTTTGTGGGCAAGTGCAAAAGGAAAATTTTTCCATCACAAGTCTGTATAAATTACTGGAACACAAAAACCCTGTTTTTGTCATTTTAAAACCAGTTGTGGATATTTTTCTACGTAAACCCAAACAATGAAATTATTCTAATGAACTGGTTTGATTTCTTCCTTTCTGACAGTCCTAGACGTGAACGCCTTTGAGAGGTTGCTGGGCCCTTGCATGGACATCATGAAGAGGAACATTGCCCACTACGAGGAGGAAGTGGAACGAATGTTTGGCAAGGGACCCAAATGATGAAACTTGCCTCCCCCTACCCCCTCCACCCCCTCCCCTAATCCCCTCCCTACCCCTTCCCATTAGGCCCCTTCCCATAAAACCCCTCACTTGCACAGACTGCCAGCATCCTAAGCAAAAACACACCGACATGTTCCACATATGAACCAAATACAGACCTAGCTTTTTTACAAAAATGCCATGTGCACAAACTGGGATGGAGATATCAACACTCTTGGGCAAGTTGGATCAAGGACCATAGTTAACCATAGTTCGACTAACTCTGATCGAACGCACGCTAGTCGACGATGGTTGGACTAGTCTAGTCGACTATTCAGGACCAGCCTACCGCGGCTGGTCGAGCCAATTGATTTATAGCTGGTTATCAATAGCAATTTTTCATAGCATAGTGCAGAGGGAACCAACTATGAACAAAAATGGTGAAAAAAGGGATAACTGTGAGTGCTTAATTACATTGTCATTGCAAAGTTTTCAATGTTAGTTTACGATTCCATCACTTTTGTCACCCTTGTACAATAATAATGCCGATCTTGTAAGGCGTCCTAAACTACACAATCAGTATTATTTGTGTACATAAACAGGAACATCAAGTGTTGAAAAAATAGCCAATGTACGACGGCCATTTTCTCACGGTCGTTGACATGACAACAGTTTGACTAGAGTCATTCGCAGTTCAACTTCAGTGTGCATGCACTAGGTACGACACAAACCAACCACTAATTAACCATTGGTCCTTGATCGAACTTGCCCGTTGCTTTCCAGTGTTAAAAATTTCAGAAATTCCAGGCCATGCAATGACAAGTACCTGCCAAAATACCGTTCAGCTGTTGTAGTTTATACCAAGCGTACAAAATTGACCGTCAGCTGGTGAAACTATCATTTCAAAAAACCCAGTGTCGGGCGTCAAATTTGTTATACTCCACCTCTCTGTGCACAAGTGCACAAACACAGAAACACATTATGTAAATATTTGACAAATGCACCACACAAGCACAAGCTACCCCACCTGAATTTCACAACTTGCCCACCACCGCACATGTACAAAGACACCCACGAAGACTCCCACAAAGACACCCACATACATCCCCATGCCCTCTAGTGAACCAATATTCCTTGAGGATCCAATTTGCACATGGGCCCAATGAAACAAATTTTATCCCTATTTTCAACCTGTTTTCAGTCAGTTGGCCCTATATTCTGTCATTGTTTGGCGCAGTGTACAGTTTTTAATTTTCCCATTTCATTGAACTAATGCTAAAAAATAAAACTTAATTCACCATTAATTAAAACAACACAACATGATGGTCAGTTGGAGAGAAAATTGGTTGGGTATTTTTTTTTTACCAGTGGTATTTTTTATAATCCACAAAATAGGCTCAAAGTATTTTCCTAATGTGTATTCTTTGGTTGCCAATAAGCATTCGTATACTATGAAGGGGTACCTCGTTTTACATATTTTAGTTCAAGATTAGTTGTACGTGAATTGGTCCATGATATTAAACTGGAGCCACTTGTAATACAGTGCGCCACCAACGGCGACAACGAGAGGCCATTTTTGAAAATGCTCCGTGGGAAAAAGTTAAAAGGCATTTTTTCTTGGAGTTACATTTGTTTTTATTTGCAATACTTTGAAATTTATTTGTGTTTGTGTGGTACTGTGAATGGTTTATGGCATAACGAGTTATTAATTGCATGGGATTGGTAGCACATGTGAGATGTGGACAGTGAAGTTTTAAAAAACAAATGTGGAGTCTCCGAAACATTGCCTCTATTACATTGCCATGCGGGTCATTCTATAAGTAAGGGTCCAAAGTGTGACTGTTTTTCCCATCTCTGTTTAATTGGTACCTGTAATTTGCCTTTCAAGTGTCATTACAAATAATTTCAAACAATTTTTAATTGTTGGGTAGGTAGTTTGCTATTCATAATCACTCTTGGAGGACGATTTCATTAACCCTAACCCCCAAAGAGTTCATTTGGAGTAAATTACCACGTACTACAAAGTACTACAAAAATTATGTATGCAGGTACCAAGTGCTAGAAAATACTATGAGTGCTGTGCCCACTTATATGCTGAAGTACTGCATACTACAGGGTGAGTAAAAAAAACCGAAACCCAAATGTCTGGACTATTGTTTTAGTGAAGTTCTGCATGTAGCACTTTCAAAATCTAGGATATGAAAGCCCAATTCATAAGCTTTCTTTTAGTACAAGAATCATTCAAATCACTCATGTACTTTTTAAGTTACGGAATTTTAAACACAACCACTGTTTTAAAGTTCTGTCCACGGATCACAAAAAAGGTGTGCGTTCTTTCAGCAAAACGAAAACAATTCACACACATCCGTATGTGATTTGTTTTCGTTTTGCTGAAAGAACACTGAACTTTTTTTGTGATCCGTGGACAGAACCTTAAAACGGTGGTTATGTTTAAAATTCCGTAACTTGAAAAGTACATGAGTGATTTGAATGATTCTTGTACTAAAAGAAAGCTTATGAATTGGGCTTTCATATCCTAGATTTTCAAAGTGCTACATGCAGAACTTCACTAAAACAATAGTCCCGACATGGTTAAGGTTAAGGAATTCATCCAGAATTATTTTTAAAAAAAAGTAATAGTGACGGTAAAAAAATATGGACGCAAAATTACAGATGGACCTATTTATAGTTCTTTATCACTAGCAACACTGCCAAGAACTCTCAACTAGTTTCTTTTCATCTTATTCTTTTGTCAGAAAATCTCCCGTCATTTCTGCACAGTTTAACACACTATTCCCACTGCCAGCAGAGCTTGAACCAATTCAGTCATTTCACTGTAAAGTAAATAACACTCGATAACTTGTAGAATTTAATCACACCATTTAGATGTTAATACACCAATTGTCACCATTTTGTTCAGTTGCAATTCTGTTATATTTTTAATGCTGCACCAGAAAGTATGAATATGTTGGTTTGTTTACTTTTTCTAAAATCCAAATTTGAGCAGGTCTTATATTTTGAGCGCCTTTTATACCAATTTGAGATGTTTGTGTTCATGTGTCGAAACTGCTGGGCAGAAGTGTGTGGTTGTTTGATGCACAGTTTGCACATCACTGATAGAACATCAATGAAAAAAACACATGAAAACTGTGGATTCGTAACAAAATTTTGTGGAAATGTCCTTTGGAAGATTTATCTAGTTTTAAGTTCGTCATTTTTGTTTCTCCACATCAAAACAAATCTCACCCATTTCTATTCCTAAAAACAAGGGAAAAGATTTAAAGGACTAGATTGTAATACCTATGCGGAGTTCAGAGAGAAATGATGTGTCATGTACAGTAATGTTGAAATTTAAAATCATATATTAGTCACAAATTTGCCCTGTTATGATAGACATTGGGGCATTTGAAGGGAGGCTGCGTGGATTTCGTTCCACTCCATAGCCCAGCACTAAAAATAAGTCTTACAGTCGTAAAGCTGCATCAAATACAACATCATTTCTTCATTCAGAAAAAAATGTGATGGGAACCAATGAGAAGCAGTGTCTACCAGTGACATGCATTGTTTAGGGTAACCAGTTTTTGCTTAGCAAAACGTGATCTGATCAGCAATATTTGTGTTCAAAATACGTCCACAGGTTGCCGATCCAAATTGCGTTTTTACTGCATTTAATATAAGAGATCCCCAAAAGTCAATCTCCCGATTTCACTCTATAAATTCTGGGGATATTCAAAAGCTATCTTTGGGGTCAAATTTACGTCGTTAACTAGCAATTGAGGTTGACTGATTAAACTGAATATTTTGCATGAGTTCTTATTGAAAGTGTTGGCCTTTCTGCTTGAGCCCTTTTTTTCATTCTTTCTTTTTGAATTATTGTTGTTATTGTTCGAACAAAAGTTGACGTTCAACTGTTCATAGTTCTAGTTGATTACGTGCACAGGGTGCTCACATTTTGTATAAGAGTTGTGATTAATACAGTTTGAGATATTGGCATTATCTTCTCCGGTGCTTACCCTTTTCACCTGTATTTCAAAATTGATTTCTTGCCATAGATTTGTCCTGCCTTTGTTTTAAGCTCACTTTAAGAACGATCTTATAGTTCAATTCTTTTCAGGATGGTATGCTACAGCAATCGCTTTCCTGTCTTTCCTGTGTTTCTATTTGCAAACCGCAACATTAGTAACCTTGAGAAATGTCTTTCTGTTGCAGTCAAAATCTCATGAAAGAAGTATTTTGTTATGCGGAAAAGACAGTTTCGTTATCAAAAAAGGGGTCTTAAACTAAGAACAAAAATCTAATTGCACATGTGAGTACTATGGATTTTGTAAGCATTTCCGATTTTGAAACAACGCCATGTTCAGTTTCAGATTACAGAATGTCCAGTTTCCAATTTTAGTGGGCGAAAAAGAAAAGCCTTTTTGATATACTTGCAGAAAAGGTTAAGCACCGACATTGTGAGATTTTGCCACTTCTGAAATAACACAGCGCAAGTTGGGCTGCGAATTGTCAAAACATTCCATTTTCATTACTGCGTTTTAATGAACTTTATAAAAAAAAATGTAAACTTTATTGATCGCTTAATTAATGTTGTTGAAGTGGATTTTGTAGAATTGATGTGATTGTTTATCGTATTTTCGAAAAAGGAAATATTATTAAGGTTGTGGCTTACCGTTCGACTCGATCGGTTGTGTGCTTGAAATCGAACAGTCATTGCAATTCTCGAAAGTTGATCGTCTTTCAATGTGACATTGGCCTTTATTCGAGTCTTAGTCCGCTGGTACCGTCTGTGCGAGCCCATAGACCAGGGACGCTTTCTAGGACCACAGCCTTGATTCAAGACTACATCAGACGACTTACATGAAATACAAACCTTCATAATTCTTGTTAACGTTCCTAATGTTAGTCTACCGTACAAGATTTTAGAATAAGTTTTTCGAAACTCGTAAAAGTATTTGACACCGCAGTTTTGATTGATGTTTCCTTTCCGAAAATCTTCCATCTCCCACCGTTGTTGGGGCTTTTTTTGCTTTTTTATGAAGATGGTAACAAAATTTGTAATATGCAAATTTTTTTCTTGGATGTGATGTTGTGTCTCTGCTGGCTATACAGATTCTTTTCTTTGTTTGGTTCAAAGTTGATGGAGTTCTGTTGCTGAGAATATTTGTTCTCCAAAGGAATGGTCTCAGAGCTCTGCTTGTTGCTCTGGTGGTATTAATGTAAATTTCAGATGACGGGTAAGTCGGCTCAGGACTAGACCGTGTGTAGTCCCCAACTTATGTGCTCAAAGTTACTCTTGGTGACATGGGGGAAAGCCTTAGAAATTATACTTAATTGGTATTAAACGTTGTTAAAATACACAGAGTTGATCGAAAAGATCTTTTACGATTAATTTATTTGCAAGTTTTTGTTTATAAAACTGAATATTTTCTTCAAGTTGAAGATCTGACCGTGCTGAGGAAATTTGAGCAGTGCGCCGATGTTTATTTTTTTGCATAAGCGCTGGTCCACTCATCTGAAAACGTTCATCCAAAACAAAAACATTGGCTCCGCCTTCTTAACATTGGCTTTGGATTTCCGTGGCCAATCAGCGACTGGAACATTTGATAAAAGATACATGACGCCATCGATGATTGGCTAAAGGCATTTTTGAACGGTATGACGTGGATCAGCCTAATGCCAGAAATGTTAAATTTTGAAGTTGGGTTGGACAAGTTAAAAATTCGTTCTTTTTAATGACCATTATTTTATGTACATTTTTGCCACTCGACCGAAGTGCGTACATGTTGATGAGAATTAATATAGCATGTTCATTATTTGCGGACAGAAACCATAAACGACTGTTGTGCGTTATTAGAAAATTATAATTATATTTAAATGTTCAGCTTAAAACTATTGTGGATAATACAGATTGTGAATAAAACAGTTTATCAATTTTAAACAACGTTTAGCCACCTGGTGTTGCCGACTTTAATTTAGATTGTAGTTCGTTCTGATTAAAATAGCTACATTTAACCACACACATTCTTTTGAACTAGGCAGCTGGTATAGGGGCCATAATTACATCTGGGGTGCGCTTCTGGAACTATTTTATTTCTAAAAAACAAACCGCCATTGACTTTTAGTCCAAAATGCAGTCACGTCTTGCCATCTGATACTAATTTTTGTTACTTATTTGACAAGCTGTCATTTTTAATGATCACTGAACTCCCTCTCCTCCCGCAAAAAAAAATTAATGAAAAGAAAAAGTCATCAGCAGCAAGGATTCGTAAAATTCGCAACATAACATTAACAACAAAACTGAAATCGTCTAATTATTCACGCACTCTCATGAATATTCGTGACTCGTGAATAATTACGTCCACACGTGATCCTCGGAAACCAATCACTCCTCAACACATCTGTCGCATCCTGCATGAAGATAGCATAATTCTTGTCTTGGTCTCCGTATACCATTCCTCTGTTTTGATAAATTTATACATCGATGGCGCTGTGCATGTACATGTACAATGCTCGCTTCACCATCATCATAATTATTCACGCGCTTTGTGAATAAATCGCAGCTCCTTAACACTTAATGACCGCACGTGATCCTCGGAGACCAATCACCACCTCGATCCGTCCATCGCAACCTGCAGAGAGGCATCTCATTATCGTCTCCGTTCCTCATCATCATTATCAGCAGCATCGCCACAAGATACGCATCCACGCCATTTTTGTTATTGCCCTGCTAGCTAAGAACCCACGGAGCAAACATGAGATACATCGCGGTGGCATTCCTGCTGTCGATCCTTCTCTTTGACGTTGTTGTCGGCGATGGAGCGAAGGTACGAATCGTCAAAAACAATTTTCATTTTATTTTCATGGTAGTGTATTTTGTCTTGGCCAGCGTAGCGAAACGATGCAGTGTCGTGTGTGTTATGTTGCTTTATAGCATCTTAATTTATCGATTTTTGTTGCGAATTATATCAACCATGCACGACATTACGGTGATTTTGTTTTTGTTTTTAAGTAGGTATAACACAACCGATGTCGCCTCGAGTGATAAGCGGATGTACACAATATTTAACGCGCAAGCCGATTATAATTTTGTGAATTGCAATATTCATTATTTTAAACAGTATCATTATTTTTCGTCAGTGGTTATATACTAAGGTAATTCCGGGCGTTGCAAATCATTGAACAAGATCAATCTTTGAGGAAGGGATATTTTAGACACGAACATGCATGCTTCCAACGCAAACGTCTAATTATAAAGTATCGAGTAAATTTGAAAGTTTTTTGTCAAATTTGGATAATGCGAGTACCAGACGTTGTAAAAATGTAAACCTACTAATTGAAACGAATGGCCCGGTAATAGATGCAAGATTTGTTTATGGTAACTCATTATAAATTTATAAGACCAAATCTATCAACTTCACTTGTGCGAATAATTGCGTTCGCCTTTAGCTTTTGGGGGAAATGTAATGATGTCCAGTAAATGATTGAGAAGCGTAATATCATTTGCACTCGTGCGTTAAAGGTCGTGGTTCGTTAGCCAAGTGAACTGAATGATGCTCCGGGATCGCATCACACAGGTCTGAGTCCTGTTTCATATCAGTTGATTGGACGATGTTTTCATAATGACATCGTCAAGCAGCTAGGGTTATATTGAATTGGCTGTTAATTATCTCTTAATAAGTCCGTACAGGGAAATTGGGTAATGACGAAATACAGCATTATAATTTCCGTCGACCTATGATATCGCCGCGTCTTGAACCAATCATGATGGATGTATAGTCAGTGTTTTTTGGATTTCTTCAAAATTGTGTCAACTTAGTTTCAATCATAACTTGTCCTAGGATTAAAATTGAGAGAACTGCATTAATAATGATTTATCGTATAAAAATTCAGTTTACAAGGCGAGTGACAGCTTTAATAAATATTGGGAAATTTTGTGAATTTCACAAATAAGCACAAAAAAAAGATATGAAACCAAGAATTAAGGAGTCTTCAATCGCTCTGTAGCGTCTTCGCGTTCCTAAATGATGACAAACCATTCAATTAGGCCTATTCCATCTGCTGCGCTGACCGTGCCCAATGGTGAATAACTAAGGATATTTTTTTAGAGCCTTTTTTTTTGCAGGAGGGGAACTCAGTGGTGTAACCCAGAGTTAACTTTTGTCCATGCATCTTCTAAATTTAACGGGGGAGAGAACTCCCGAAAGTGAAGGGGCAGTAGCGTATCCAGCTTTTTATGCCGGGGGACAAAATTAAGACTTTACTGTATCGGACGTCTGAACCGTCTTAAAACCTACCGTCTAAAAACACTGTGTTTTGTTTTGTTGTTTTGCGAAGGTAAAATATCAAAATGCTAGTGGCAAATTTACCCTTGCCGCCCAAACCCCAAATTCGCCACCTTTGCGAATCGGGGCACCCCTTATACGCCACTTTGCACTGACTGTGAATGTTCGGTCACAAGCTTGCAAAGTAACGGCAGGCTGGGTCGGAATGATCCTTTGTCATGCCAGTTAAGGGCAGCAAATTAACTTTTCATGGAGCTATAATCTCCATGCACTAATCAACCCCACTTTTTCCAATTCCAAAGGAGCAAGACCGAGACAAACGGTCCGTTGATCAGGCCGGCAACCGGGCCCGGCGTGCGCTCCGTTCCCCTCATCAGGGGCTGATCAACCCGGCCGACTTAGGCATGCGACTCAGCCGTCGATCCGACCCGTTCCGCCGGGCATTGAGAACGAAGCGATACCGGAGAATGGCCGAGGACCCGGAGATATACAAGCGGGGAATGTCTGGAGGGAAACATATCCGGGTCAAGAAGGCAAACAAGGCTTAATAAATGATTGTGGTAAAAAATTATTATTTGCTTTTTGGTGGTTATCTGTATCATCTTTTCCCTGCCGTCTTTAAATACGTTGTACAGGGTGGACAAAAAAAACCCCTGAAACCGAGATAGTATAGCTAATTGAAACAGAAGTAGGGCACATGTGAATAAAAGGGAGATATCCTCTGTTAGGGTTGAATCTCCTCTTTAAAATGACACCCTGATCATGTGATTACATTCTCGGTTGACTGAACAGTGACCAATTTTATGAAAGGGTCTATTTAGAGAATTGCGCCACTTTTTTATGGTGAAATCTCTGTTTTTCCCCACCTGCCTTGATTGGCAACCATAGCCTTTCACTCTGTGACAAATGAAACCACAATTGAAAAGTGGCGCAATTCTCTAAATAGACCCTTTCATAAAATTGGTCACTGCTCAGTCAACCGAGAATGTAATGACATGATCAAGGTATCATTAAGAGGAGATTAAACACTAACAGAGGATATCTCCCTTTGATTCATATGTACCCTACTTCTGTTTCAATTAGCAATAATATATCGGTTTCGTCATTTTTGATCCATCCTGTATAATAAAAAAAGTTGCTTCCATGACATAATGTTCTGCAATTCGTATGCTTTTCGACCCCCCCCCCCACCTCTCCAAAAAAAAAAAAGGACGGCGAGTTATTCTCACATTATTGATTCTAACTCAAACTTTTATGTTTCCTTTTCGATTTTTCTAAATTTCATTTTCGACAGATCTCAGAAAGCTCAAGAATGATGCTAGGCGGGGAGATGGCTATGGGCGGGCGCAGAGAAATTAACATGAAGACGGCAAGAAAATAAAACACGCGAAGGATAGGTGTCTCCTTGAAAATTTAAGTCCATTATCGACGACAAACTCACAAAAGATAGTTCACGCAGGTAACCCGTTCAGTTTTAATTATTGTGACTATAAGAAAGTTAGAATACCGTGCATTTGAATGCTTTTAACTGAAAATCAAATAATTCCACGCACAAATTCACAGTTCTTGCCATTGATGTTCTTCAAAATGAAAAAAAAGGGTCAATTGAAAATGAACGGGTTGTATGCACTTTGTCTTTCAGTACCATATTCTATAAAACTGAAAGAAAAATAAAAAATGTAAATATTAACATTTTTATCTATTGTTCTATGTGATTAGTAATGCACGAAGTGACGTAACCAGGTTTTAAAACACAATCGATAAAGAGAAATGCACTCCAATTAAATTGCACTTAAAACATATATCGAGGAATGCCCCTTGTTTTATGGCTTCAGACAAAAATGTTTATGTGTACAAACTTTGAGCAAAAAAAACCCCTTTCAATGCAAATATTGGAGTCCACGCCCCATGTTTAATATTTATACAGAAACGCACAACTTATGCTAGATATGCCACTTGCTAGATATTCCATCTTATAATAGATATATGCCACTGTTGAACATAAGCTTGTACTGAAAACTATAATGCACTTTGCGCCCTTTCCCTTGTTGTACCGATCGGCATGTTTCATGTTATCGTGTTTGTGCAATCTTCCCCTGCAGGAAAAGTGAATGTATTACGTCAAAATGAAGATTGGTATTAGAAGTACGGGGTTCTAGGTGTGGGCCATGGGCTTGGAAGGGTGGTTCAAAATGAAAATTGTCAACTGTTTTGTGGATGAAAATCAAAGGTTATGAAAGAGACGTCCGTCACTTAACCCTTGGAATAAGCATGTATATTATCTCAGTTTCAAATTGATAGTATGTTTTCAACAAAAGGTAAAAAAATAAGTTAATAAATTTCTATTTTGTGTCCAAAGATTGTCCATCAAATTATTGTTTGAATTGTATTATCATTTTGTTTTACACCTACGATTTTATCGACACCAAAAACTTTATTTATTATCAATTTTTTTGTTGAAGCTTTATTAACATTTATTGGTCTTATTGGTATGACGAACTACATGTAGTTACACTTTCAATGTAACAGTGTTTTACGAAACAAAAATGACACAAATTTGATTTAAAAATGACACAAACCACAACGATTGGTTTGAAAAGCTATCTAAAGCGACATTAAGTTTCAAATTCCATTGGTGCAGAACAAACTGTTCAAATTTCATAACCTTAACATTAATTTCTTTTTTTTTTCTGGTTTTAAAATAAAGTCTGAAGACCAAAGTTATAGCTGCAATGCGAACTATTCATTTTTTATTAAAACAAAATCACGTTATATTAAACAAAGTTAAATCGACTCAAAATCAACATTTCGAGTGAATTTCAAAACTAGAATATTTCAAAACTTTGGAATATTTCTTTATTCAATAAGGCAAAAGCAGTTAAACTGTTGCAAAAGTATAAATTTGGAAACTGGGGGAAAATGAAACAAATTTGGTTTTAACTTGTAACAATATGTATGCTCTTTAAAGCTAGAATTGCACAATACGCTTGAAGCAGGAAAGGTACATTTGGAAAATATTTATAATAAATAGTTAAATACCTTGAAATTTATTGGAATATCTAAACAGTAACTAAACTATTTAATTTAGATATAACTTTTATAAACTGTTAACAGGAACTACAATAAAAATTATCTTTTGGAGTTGAACCCGCTTTACCAAATGTAGTCTGAAATAGGAATTTAACTAGTTCTATTGTATGAAAAACAAATAAAAGCTTCTGTGTAGCAACTTTCAAATTCAGAGGGTGCATTTCATTTGTTTCTGTTTGAAATTTGAATTTCGATCATATTTTAAACTTTAGTTGAAAGTATAATCTGGAGTGGAGGGGTTGGAAAATGAGGATCTGGAAGATCAAAGAAGTTCCTGTATTCGACACCTATACAGGATGAGAAAAACAAAACAAAGGAAACCCAAATGGCAGGACCATTTTCTTATTAAAAATGTAGCATGTATTCTGCATGTAGCACTTTCTAAATGTAGGATATGAAAGCCCAATTCATAAGCTTTCTTTTAGTACAAGAATCATTCAAATCACTTGTGTACTTTTCAAGTTACGGAATTTTAAACACAACCACTGTTGTAAAGTTCTGTCCATGGATCACAAAAAAGGTGTACGTTCTTTCAGCAAAACGAAAACAATTCACACACATCCCTAGGTGAATTGTTTTCATTTTGCTGAAAGAACACTTGCCTTTTTTGTGATAGGTGGACAGAACCTTAAAACGGTGGTTGTGTTTAAAATTCTGTAACTTAAAAAGTAGTGAGTGATTTGAATGATTCTTGTACTAAAAGAAAGCTTATTAAGTGGGCTTTCATATCCTAGATTTTGATAGTGCTGCAGAACTTCATTAAAAAAAAATGGGTCCTGCCATTCGAGTTTCCTTTTGTTTTACTCACCCTGTATGTAAATATTGTTTTCCCAAAATCAGCCTCGAGTCAAAATCTTATTCTACTGGAAAACTACTAAAACCCTGTCAACTTCTTAAACTTATTAACAACAATTAATAATGGGCAAACATGAATGTCTGGTTATATGAAGAGAATTGCATGAGTCTGCGATGTGACCTCCCTGACAAAATTTCTTTTTGAAGGGGAGGGGCAATTCGTCAAGGGGCACCTTTTTAGAAAATCGGCTTTTCTGAGGGAATACTGCATTGGCTGCTGTCACCCACCATGGATCAGACAGTAGCCTTGATATTCCAAGGCCAAATATCAGCGAGCTACTTAGCCAAGAAAAATATAATTAAGTATGCCAAAACAGCTAGTCACAACATCTAAACATCACATGAGATATGGGCTATTTCCCTGCTTTTTTTCTTTTGTGCTAAGCAATGACACAAGGCTCACAGTTTATAGAGCAGAAAATAATATTAAGCATATTTATGTGCTAAGCATAAATCGGCCAAGAATCAGCTTGTACATCACATTTTGCTTTTCCTAAGAAAATATTTTGTTGTGCTTAAGTTTTAACAGTTCCACAAAGTGACAACAGGTCTTTGTTTTAGTTGGGCAACAAAGTTTTTTCTTCAAAACCCACAAATAAGGGCACTGATAACAGCCCCCAAAAGAACTCATATGTATAACATTCCACCAAGCTTAAAAGACACTATAAACTTTCAAAACTTTTTAA